>PVIH01010280.1:0-76608 GCA_004025045.1 Sigmodon hispidus
AGGAAGGGAGGAAGGAAGGAAGGAAGGAAGGAAGGAAGGAAGGGAGGAAGGAAGGAAGGGAGGAAGGGAGGAAGGATCACTTTGTCATGTAGGAGTTTGTGTAAGGCAGCAATTTCCCTTTCTACCCAGCCATCAGTAATCGCCCCTCACAGGGCAGTGTCAGTGGAGAAGGTTTTCTGCACGAATGATCAGACCGGGGTGTACCTACCACGCTTAATCCAATGCGGTTACGAGGACAGACTGGACTTAAACTCCTGCTTCGGCATCGTGTTACTGGTCGCACAGAACTCCACTAAGAAGAGAAAATGAGGCAGAGAGAGAGTCACGAGATTGTGAAAGCAGCTACAGCTTACCACAGGTCCTACTGACAGGACAGCACTTTCCATTGTCACCACTGAGAGCAACACTCCTATGATTTACTGCAACACAACAGTTGGCGGGAGCCTCTTCAAGAAAATCCCATTATAATGAACTTGAGGGCATTCCCGTTCTGGTGAGTGGAGAAGTTATTTTCATGAGTAAACTGTCGGACATCACACTGGCCTTGGGATTCATGGCTGGGTGGTGGTTTACTTTAAGTATCTACCGTGTAAATGCAGCACCGAGGTCAGATATACTACAGAATGAATAAACCTCACTGGACACAACAAAAGGTCTCTGCTGGCCAGTTACTGAGTCCATATGAAAAAAAAATATACCCTAGTTCATGGTAAATGTGCTGTTTTAATTGTGTGTCAATAAAAGAGGGTGAATGTAAGTGTGTTGTGAGAGAGGGATCAATAGATAATAACTATTTGACATGATCATAAAAGTTGTGACCCAGTTACCTTCCTCCCTTCCAAACTGCTCTCTATTAGTAAAAATTTTCTAACAACGAGTTGTAATGGCAAGAATCTTATGTTATGAAATGTTCACTGTGGAGCACATATATTGTCATGTGGACAAAAGCCAATTTTGATAAGCTCAGCTTTTGAAATGCAAAACATTTTTGTGGAGATAGTTTTCACTACAATGGGATTTTTAACTTACAAAACACCAGTATTTTAAGTTTTTTTTTCAAAATAAATTTCTCTAGTCCCCTATTTTATGCAGTCTCAAACACCTCCCCTCTCACGCAGTTCAGAAAACAGAGACCAAAACCTTGACTCTGGACCAAGAGGTTCCCTTCAGAATTCACCTGATCTGTCTAGGAAAGGATGAGGTAAATAATACATCGTGGCATATGCATATCCAAGGTTCCTGTGACCACAAATCCCAGCATACAAACTCCCCAGTCTCATATACATGAAGGGGCACATGCACACGCATTTATACACACACACCACTACCACACCAAAGACTTCATGTGGAAGTCTAATCAACTTTTAAGATGTTCAAATTGGGCTGGAGAGATGGTTCAGCAGTTAAGAGCACTGACTGTTCTTCCAGAGGACCTGAGTTCGATTCCCAGCATCCAACTGGCAGCTAACAACTGTCTGTAATTCCAAGATCTGACACCCTTACACAGTTATACATGCAAGCAAAACACCAATTCATATAAAATAAAAATAAATACTTTTAAAAAATGTTCAAATCATCTATAACCAAGACGTATAAGAATCACCCTTCCAAAGCCAAATGATCTCTTTCTCCCCCACCTTCTCTGACCCATTTTCTTCAATCCTTCCCTTCCCTGTACATCATACCAAGGAGAGAAAAACAGGATCCATGCATAATTTCCCCAAATGGAGAACTAGGAATGTCAAAATATCTTTAAGATGGAAGAAAGAAGTGAGTCAGGGCTAACTCTAGACAGAAGAGCAGTAATGAAGCCACTGCCGGGGAATCACAAAGAATTGTGGGACAGTCCAAAAAATAGGCAGCTGTTTTCCTTCTCCTTTGTATGAAATCTTATCAAACAACTCTATCAGCTTCTTTTATAGAATCTTTGGGTTTATAAATGTTCTCGAACTTGTGAATCAAACACTGGGGATGAATTGTCACTATGCAAGGCCACCGTACAAAAGCCCCTCTCTTGGTGACAGCTTCTCCCTTCATAATGACACAGTCATTCTCCATGAGAGCAGGCCACACGTGATAAAAGACCAAGGGAGCAGTGAAATCCGAGTCATAGCTGCGGCGATACCTGTGGGAACACACAAGAGAGAAACGAGGGTAAGAAACTGGGTTTGCATGGTAGTGAGCAAACTCAGCACTTTGTGCGTGTTAGGCACGCACTCTACCGCTGCCGTCTGGCCAATAGCTGGAAATTAAGTGTGTTGTAGCATAACTAGGGGAAACCCAACTAAAAAGTTTGCTTTTGAGCAGGCTTAGATCTAAACAGGGCTCAGATCCTCCTTCTGTGGTTAAGGAGCTGAGCAGAAACCAGAAACAGCTGACTTCTGCCACAGTCTTGCTAAGAACACATCATGTCCATGAACTTCATCCCACTCTAGTCTTCGCAGAATTGTAAGAACTGAGAGTCTAGAAAATGCTGGAAGCATAGACAAAGTCCTCTGAGGTTTTGTAAGAACTGAGAGTCTAGAAAATGCTGGAAGCATAGACAAAGTCCTCTGAGGTTTTCTACAATATTTCTCATGCTGTTTTTGTGATCAGAATAAAATAAATCTAGGTGAATGTTTACATGATAGATTGAAATGTGATTCAATGACCACATCCAAAAATTATAATCAGCAGATAAATAAGTATCTGAATTAAGATGTTGAGGGCTCTCTCCCAATTTTGTGTATGTATGGATATTTTGTAGTATGAAAGTCTAGGCTCGATGTCCATGTAGTGCCTGAGGAGGTCAGATCCTCTGGGGCTGGAGTTAGAGACAGTTGTAGGGTGCTGGGAATTGAATCTGGATTCTCTGGAAGAACAGCCAGTGCTCTTAACCACTGAATCATCTCTACAGCCCTCTTTCTCAATCTGATGACAAGTCAACGTATTGTCAGTAACAGGTAAAATATAGAAAACTTACCCAAAATCAGGCAGAAAATAAACAAAACCCAGATGACAGTACCTAATAAAACAGCTCTATAGGCTGGAACAATAAAGCCAGTTGTAAAAAGACAGCATGCAGTATGAGATGTGAGAACCAAGAGCTGGCATGTACATGGTGTGGTAAGCACACAAACAGAGAAAATGCAGGCAGGTTTAAGGCAAAGTACAAACAGCAAACAGAAATAGCAAGCTTAAGTTTATGTGAAATGAGCCAATGCTGTTTTCATAATAATAATAACTCCTGTATTTAGTTAAATTACTAGATGAGGTAAATGAGGATGCAAAGGTGTCGGTCCCTCCCAGTTGCTCACTTCAGCCTCGGTTCCTATATCCAACTCTTTGACATTTCCTTTAAAAGGAAAACTCAGAGCTCAGTGCCCAGGCCAAGAATCAGAGCAATTTGCAAAGGTGTCCCCAGACCACTTCATGTGAAAAACTGATGCCATGAGGCCAAGGAAAGGATTTCAGTGATTGCCTCCTGGGAAAGGATGCCAGGTACTAAAGGCTTTAGTGTGTTCTGTGACTCCTAAAGTATTATCCCCTTGTATCCAAAGGGAATTGCTTCAGGACCCAGCAGACACCAAGGATGGCAGATGTTCATGTGCCTGCTATAAAATGATCTCAAAGGCTGGATGAGTGGGTGGTGGTGTGTATGTGTAATTCTAACATTCAAGAGTCTGAGGCAGAAGCGTTGATTTTAAAGTCAGTCTTTAGTAGGTAATGAGCTGCAGGCTAGCTTGAGGTATGTAGCTCAAATAAATAAATTCATGATAGTAAACAGATTAAGTAGACAGATAATGCTATATTTTTATATAACCTATGAACCTTCTCCTGCATACTTGGTCACATCTCAATTACTTAGCAATGCCTAATGCAATGTAAATGAGATATGACAACTATTCTGTACTGTTTAAGGGATGACAAGGAAAAATAGTTTATACACATTCTGTTTTTTTCCCTGATATTGTCAGTCTCTGCCTAGTTGACTCAACAGAGACCTCTAGACACAGAGGCAACAGTAGAATCATATTCAATCATAGTTAGGAACTCTAATTTCAACTGCCCAACCATCCAGGCACACAAGTATATTTCCTCTGGTTAAAAGCATGTGGTGGACAGATCCAAAAATTGTCCACAAACCAAAATGGGTGACCGTCTGAGTAATAATACCCATATTCAAAAGAAGATAGAAATAAAGGTGGTAAGAATATCTATAAAGAAAAAGACCCAACTGTAGGGCAATGCTCAAACATCCAGCTCTTCCAGAGTGGATACATGTTGGGAACAATGACCTAAAGCATGCATCAAATCAACTAAAAAGCACTTTACTGTGGTAAGAGAAAGATGTGTAGTCTCCTTCATTAAAAAGCTTGCAGAATGATGGATCGCTACCCATCCTGAACGAAGACCCTAAAACAGACCCAGAGTTCATATTCCTGACCACTAGTTACATGCCTGGCATCATCTTCCAGGCTCCATCTGACTTATCTCAGGTAGCCTTCCTGGAGAAGAGGCATAACTATCTCCCATCCCTTGAAAGGGAAGAAAACTGAAGAAGAAAGAGAGCCATATCTAAGATCACATGATGAATAGATAGAGCCAGGATTTAAATCTAAATACCTTGAGACCAGAGCTGGTTTTCTTAACTACTAGCTTGGCCTCTCCTTGGGTAATCTCCAGCTATAGCTAAGATCTTGCCAATTCTCAATGAATGTTTCAGGTTACTTCAATTTCTTCTGGCTCGTTAGAGAAATATTCACTGTATGGAATTTGGTAAAATTGAATATTTATAGATGAAAGTCCAGCACATCAGTGTGCATGGAACGAGCCTGGTGTTTGTGATCTGCAACGTCCCAAGCCCATGCAGGAAGCACTGCAGAAAACAACACACACTGTGATGCAGATGTGTGCATCCCTAAAAACAATGCCTGGACTGCTTCTGAGGTTAGTGGTATACACACCACACTGAGATACCTGGTCTACCATACAACGAGAACCAATGTCTCTGAATATCAATCTTTGGCTTCCATGGGAGTGTCCATCTGTATACATGTGCATGCACATACATATGCCACACACAAGAAAAATAATAAAAGTAAAAATTTTAAACTGTGTTTGTATTCACAGAGTACATTTTTTACTACCAAAGTCCCAGCCAGACTCCAGGAAACTTCTTAGGTCTCCCCAAAACTAATACATTCAGTGAAGAATGGGCCCAATAGGTCCAGAGAAACTGATGGCATGAAAGTAGCTACTGATTTCTCTACCTAGGGTCCTTTTCCCTTCATCTTCCAAGGGAGCAAAGACAGTCACCACCTTTTAGCACCTGCTCCTATGTCTCTTACTTGCAATCATTAAAGACTTCTCCATCGGCCCCAAAGGCAATGTCAAGTGGTGGATCTAAGGACTGCATCGCAAAGGCAATGCAGCATATCTCCTGGATGAAGTCATTGAGGAGGCAGAAGTCTACTTCAGGAGGGAATGAGATCTTGGGGTTGACGTTCATGGCACGGATCACATCCTGAAAGACAAAAGATAGCATCAGTTGACTGCCAGCTTGTGACAAGAAGCTCTAACAGCCAGAGGATTCCTGACATGAGGATGCTGCTGCTCACTAGTAGGACAGGAAGAGAAAAGACATACCAGAAAGAAGCTGACAGCAAGCAAATCCCTCTTAAAACCTAAAGGAAGAGCCCCATGGTGTTCTAGTTTCTAGGTGTGTGGGGGAAGGTGTATATGTTCATATGGGAGTGTGCACATATAAATGCAGGTATATATGGAATCTACAGGTTAATGATGGATGTCTTCCTCTATTTCTTTCAATCTTATTTTTTGAGACAGTTTCTGAGACTTGAGTGCACTGATTTAGGTAGGCTGTCAGGCCAGCTAATGAGTCCCAGACATCTGCCTGTCTCTGACACCTCATACTCGGTTTACAGATGTGTGCCACCACACCCATTATGTGTGAACTCAGGCAATCATGCTTCCATGTCAGGCATTTTACCAACTGAGCCATTTCCTCCAGATTTTTCTTCTGTGAGTAAACAAAGGAGATGCCAACCAAAAACTCTGGCTAGTCCCCCATAATGTAAGTAAGATGGATTGCTTTTATTAAGTGCTTACTATGTACCAAGTCTTGTGCTAGACAAATGGCCCCACCTCCTTTCATTGACCCCTCTCAGGAATTCAGTGGGATAATCATCTCTGATGCTCCCTTTCAGAGATTAGAAAACCAGTGTGCTGGAAATTTAAATGATTATAGAAGCCAACATAATAGTTTCCTGGCAAAGTCAAGGTCAAATACACACTCATTTTCCAGGGCCCTTGCTCTTAAGAAATAAAATATTTCAACTCCCAATCTTAAAAAATCACCTAAAGAATGTGATTATAAATCTCAGAACATTTCTCCATAGGATGTCTGAGTAAAAAACTGAGATGTCTCAGTGTGTATGCAAAACATTTACAACAAGCATGAAGACCTGTGTTCAAATCCCAGCACCCACATAAATTCAGGGTGACTGTCTTAGTACTAAAGAAGCACATACTGGAGGTTTCCTGGGCAACTTGGATTGCTAAAGTACTCAAATTGGCAAGTTCAATAAGAGACCTTGCCTTAGTAACTAGAAGTGATCAAGGGCCATGCCCTGTGTTAACTTCTGGCCTCCACAGATGTGTGCACACCCTGTGCAATACATGCAATACACACACACACCACTCATGCATACACATGCAAAAACAAAAACTGCCAATAAGCGCTGGATCTACAGGGTAAACTGAATGTTATTATTCTCTTCCACCAACCATCTAGACGAATCTAAGTTATTTAGTCAGTCATCATCAGCCACATGCTAGGTCTTGGAAGAGACTCAACACTTACATTAACACTGCTTTGAGAGTCATATAGATCAAGGTGACAAACAATATAGTCCAAGACTGTGCTCTCAAAGTCATTGGACCCCACGTGCGATGGCGTCAGCATCTTCCTCACCCGGATCTTGAAATGTCTGAACGCCATTTTAGCTACATGGAATGCCTCCTGTACAAGAAAACACAGAGTTTATTTGATGAGGAGAGG
Organism: Sigmodon hispidus; assembly: GCA_004025045.1. NCBI lineage: Eukaryota > Metazoa > Chordata > Mammalia > Rodentia > Cricetidae > Sigmodon > Sigmodon hispidus. Next base: position 7,061 of record PVIH01010280.1, read on the forward strand.
AGGTGAAAAGGTCCAAAGAAAGGAATTGGGAAGAACTCAGAATGCAACATCAAACCAGTGTTCAGATAACTAATCACAGTTGGCAAAATGTGGTTTTAACGTGTGACATAATGACTCACAATTTTAAAACATTTGTACAAATAGACATAACACACTAATTTTAAGACAAATGAACATTGTGTTGGTAACTCTAGGTGCCAAAAGCAGGACAATACAGACCCAGGGATGTAAGTCCTGTGCTATGAGCACACAGCAATGCCATGGTACTAGCCAAGATGTTAAGAGAAAACAACTTGTCCCAGATTTCTATTACAAAGTCAATGTCCCTATACCAAACCTCTTATGAAGTAGCACTGATAAGATTTGGTTTCTGGAGCTTTAACCATCTCACTTTAATCAAATCACTATTACACAAACTAGAACCTGGTAAGTTTCTCTCAAACAGACCAAAAGGTAATAATGCTTTAGGCTGCACTAGCTACCATTTCTGTCACTATTTTTTTAACCACACACCTTTTAAAGTATAAAACCATTCTTCATTCTGAGCTCCTGGGGAGTGTTATAGGAACAAGCCAGATGTGGCCCCTACACATCATCTGCTGACCTTTGGCATAAATGAATAGACCCAGAATTTCTGATATATCTTCTCTTACACTAACATGTTTTGTTTCTTCATATTTATTCTTATAATGGGATATCAAGGTGGTATCCACCCAAATATATTCACTTTGGAAACCAAGGATTATATTTACACATCTTTTTAATTTGCAGCAAATAGCATTGGCAGGCTTAGTAATTCATAAATAACTCATGCAGAAGAGTGAGTGAACTCATTTTCTACTTTTCTAAGGCTGGCAGGAGGTCAATAATTAATAATCATGAACAACAACAAAAGCCCTACTATGTGCTCATGCATACCACAAAAGGGACACTATCAATGAAACATAGATGGATGGCGAATAGTGCAATAAATGTCTGGTCAGCATATATGTCACATATATGTGATTGTTCACAGTCGCAAAAAATGAATGGCTCCCAGATATATATAATAAAAAGATGACAGGGAAGGAAGAGAGGCAAGGGACAGATGAGGAGTAACCTCAGGATGCACCATTCACTTTTGTGATCAATCTCCCACTGCCCCAAGAACTCAAAGTCCAACTGCAAATGTTGCATTTACCACTGTGGCGATGTAAATGATCCGCTGCACCGTCTCGGCTCTGTCAAGGCAACGGCGTAGCAAGCATTGCGCATCCAGGCGGGCTTGGGAATAGGCATCGCTGAATCGGGACAGGAGAGCAGCCTTGCGAGCCATGCTGGACATTTTGGACCGGTTTGGGGAGGGGCTTCTGACCTTGGCCACTGCGGTGCAGGGGCTGTTGGATCTGCTGTGACTGCCGCTGCGGCTGTGGCAGGCAGGACTAGGAGACCGGCTCCTGGCTGACCTGTGGGTGAACAAGAATCAGCTGGGTAAGACTACGATTCACTGTTCCCGTGTTCCTGGACTTCCGGAACTTTTTCTTCTATGTGCACAGCAAATGACATACTAGCACCATATCATCTCCACTAGGGGGAGGCATTTTTGTCTCCAAAGGGCCCCAGAAATGACTGGGAAAGAATATCCCATATTTATCTAGTGAAATAGAATTCACAAAGCCTTTCATCGTGAACACCTTGGTTTATATTTTTAGTCACCCTGTGTCCCTGGCTTTGACAGCTGGCCATTTCACAAAGGGGGAACCGGAAACCCCCAAGAACCATCTGGTGGTAACTCCCACCATGTAAAGATGGGAGTTAGGATACAATTCAGATGCTGGAATTTTTTAAAACTGACCTTGGAGTACTAACACAGCACCCAGTACTTTCCAGGACCTTGTGATTAAAAATGGATTGCTATCAAGTGCAAAGTAAACTTTTAGCTGTCAGACCAGTCAGCCTCAAGGCAATGAGGCCCCCAAAAGAAGTCTTACAGGAGGAACTATATAAGTCACAGGATAAAACAGTCATCCACTCTGCCGACCCTGGGAGTGGAGCCTGGAGATGGCCACCACCTTCCTTCCCGGTGTGGCCAATTCCCATGGTGCAAATACTTCTACCATTCCCATTGGCTGTTCAGTAGCAGCCAATAGCAGTACAACACAGAGGAGCGCATCCACAAAGGAAGGGCTCAGGAAACTTCTAGGCAAACGAGGAAAGTTGGGAGACTATGGTAAATAAGGAGATGCAGTGCTGGAGACACAGCTGCTTGGTCTTCGCTTAACACTGTTCTACTCATCTGCCCCATCATGTTGAATGGGATTTCATAAAAACAACCTAAACAGCACCATCAATGGAGTGAGAGAGAAAAGAGAAAATTCCGGCCAGGTGTGTTGGCTCACACCTAGAGTCCTACCATGAGGCAAGAGAACTGCAAATCTCAAGTCCATCCTGTCTATCCAGTGAACGTTGGGCCAATCTTGGCAACAAAATGGGACTGTGGTCAAAGGGGGCGGGGAGTAGTGCAGGTAAAATGAATAATCATCTCCAGTCACTGAACACAGGACTCCTGGGCTTCTGGTGGAAAGATCCTCAGCTTATGGAACATTCTTTCAACATATAACATTGAGGAGTCAGCTCACTCAAGCCTGATTTCATATACTGCCTCACAGCTCTCAGCCATTTTTTCCAGATAGAAGAGATAACCCTTTTATGAATCAAAATTCCCGGGCCATTGGGATTTTGATTTCACTCTCTCATTCTCTCCCTACTACCCAAGCTTTTACTACTAACCAAGGGGCGGGGGAGACTAAAGGGCAAATGAAAGGATTTGAGTTTTCCGACCTTCCCTGGAGACCGGACTTCTCAGCAGACAAGACAGCTATCTCATCCTTCAGATTCTGGAGCTGTTTCTCATAGTCAGAGGCCGCCTCCTGGTTCCGCACATCCGAGCCCCTTTTGCTTGAAGTTCGACGGTCAGATTTGGATGACTCAGAGCGTCGAGTCTCTGAGGTTCTGTGGCGGGCTTCTTCCTGGGCTTGAAGAGATTTAAGCCTAAGAACAAAGGAAAAGAGATGGGAGTAAAAATGAGGCAAAAATATACTTTTAAAAAGAGGCAAGGGAATAGAAAAAGGAAGAAGAAAATGGAAAAGAAGAAAGGAAGGAAGGAAGGAAGGAAGGAAACAATTGGCACTATTTACACACCATTATTGCACAAGAAACCTCCCAAGAAAACAAATATAAACACATACAATAAGAACAAAATCACTGAGATAGAGATTCTGCCCGCTTCTACAGGTTAAAAGGTGGGAAGCTTCCTGAAGAAAGTAATCACATAGGTTTCCCAGGAACAATAGGGTATTTTACATCTAGACTCATTTTCCTTGTACAAAATCCCAAAAACATTAACCTTCAAAACTTAGTCCAACACTTGTATAATCTCCTACCCTCACTAGCTCAGTTCTTGAACAGAAAATAAAGAAGGATTATACAAGGCTAGCTGGAGTATGGACTCCTAAAAATAATGCAGCACTAAAATAAAAACATTAGGAATAAAATTGACATCCTCATTAAGATACAAAGAGGTGTGACTACCGTACAACAGAAGCAAAAGTCCCTGGAATCTGTGGAGATGAAGACAACAAGAGAGAAGAGAGAAAAGAAAAAGAAAGACTGACGAGGATGTGGGGGACCCAGAAGCACCAAAGGATGTAAAGGCGCACTAGAAACCACAGAAGACAACTGGGTAATTGCAGCCATGAATTCAAGGCAGCGTACCAGCCAGGATGTAAGAGATCAAAATGAGGCAGGGGAAGAAAGGAATGGAAAACGTAATAGCATCCTGAGAAGCTGCAGGAATATTCTGGAAGAAATTAATGCTAGAGCATATATGAAAACTAATTTAGTTTGATTAAACTTAATTTAAGCTAAAAGAAAATATGTGTGAAAAGTGTCAAAAGACGTGTGTCCTGGTGTGTGCATATATGTACAAATAAAATACACTTCTCATTTGCTCCTTTGTGAAAAAGAGAAGGCTTCAAAATTAAGAGAAGATAAAGAACCTGTGTTCATTGTTTCCCTGTAGAAACAATCACGAGGACCCATCTGAAGTCTAAATTAAGATTTAACAAAAGCAAATTCTGTTGCATCCAGAATTAAAAGTTAATATCCAAGTAAGTGTTTAACATGAAGGAAATTCTAAAACAATTTAAGATGATGAACCTATTTAAAACTAATTTCTACATTACTTTTTTCCCCTTGATTAAAAAAAAATGTAAAATGAAAAGATAAGAGTCCAACACCACAGACTTCAATCTGCTCGTTGCTGTTTCAATACATTAATTGGAAGAAAGAACAAATGGGAATATCAGTGCTACTAGATTAATGAGAGGGCTTTTAGATTCCTGGAAACAATGTTACGTTTTAGAAATTTCCTGCTGTCAGTAAGAAAGTCTTGTAGTGAGAAAAGAAACAATTTTATAAAAATGCAGCTGCCCGCCCTTCCTCCTTAGCAGTGAATTCTCAAGTCATAATGAATGACCGAAAAGCTAAACTGACTCAGCAGCAGCTGCAGGGATTCTATGGGTTGGTTCTTTGTTTTTCTTACTGCTTTTTTAGCTGATTTATCTCCTCCTCTGCAGCCATGAGGGATATGGTTGATCTTTCCTTGGTTCCTTCAAGATCCTTTCCAGTGTCCGCCAGACTGTAAGAGAAATCAGTAACTAAAACCAGATTTTCCCAAATTGGCAGACTTTCCAACTCGAGGTATAGGTTTTCTAGGGAACTACTGACCTGAGTTATAAATTCATCATAAGCAACATCAGGTTCTCAGCCCTCAGATCATATTGCAGACTTTACAATGGACTCAAACTGAAATAGGCTAGCATCCCTTGCTTAGTCAAACACAGAGCTGGTGCCTTAGACTGTAATACTATCAATACTAGATGATAAAGGCTAAAGAAACTCAACTCCTCCTGCTCAGTCCTCTTACACCGTCTACTCTCTGCATCTAGTCCTTAGGTAGCCTCTCTGTGGAAGCTTTCATTTTCCACTATGTATCCACTTCTATTCTCACTGTTTTCACTGTGGGGCTTTATTTCTTTATTTCTTCTTCTAGGACTTTTTCAATTGTAAAAAGTCATTCATCCATTATGTTGGTTAATTGTGATTACTAACTTGATTCTATTAAGAAACACCTTGGTGTTTGGAGGTGTGTCTATGAGGATGTTTTCAGAGCAGATTAACTAGGGAGGGGGAAGATGACCTCTAACCAAGTCAGGAGCATCCCAGGGGCTGACTAATGGCTGTAGGGAGATAGCTACTGAAGGTCAGCATTCTGTCTCTACTTCCTGCTCCATGAAGATATGAGCAAGCAGCCTCCTCTCTCTGATAGATTATATTCCCCTAAACTATGAGTCAATATGAACATTTATCTCCTAAGTTTCATCTTGTCAGGTTTGGTGCTTAGTATTATGTCAGCTTGGCATGAGCCAAGGAAGAGGAAACTTCAACCAAGAAAATACCCCTACCAGATTGGCCTATGGGTAAGCCTGTGATGCACTTTGATTGCTGATCTCTCTGAGGTCCCAGCTCACTGTGGGCAGCACCACCCTTAGGCAGGAAGCCCAGGTGCTGTAGAAAGCAGGCTGAGAAAGTTATAGGGAGCAAGCCAGTAAGCAGCACTCGTCCATGGCCTCTGCATTAGTTTCTGTCTTCAGATAACCTGCCATGAGTTCCTGCCCTAACTTAAGTGGATGATGTACTACAAGTCATAAGATTAAATAAACCCTTTCCTTCCCAAGCTGATTTGGGTCATGATGTTTTATCATTATAAACCCTACATGAGACATCAGGTTGTTAGTCACAGCATTGAGGAATGTAACTAACACCACAAATTGGTCCTAAAACATGGATTCAGTGCTACAACTCTCTGACCAAGAGACTCATGCCCCTAGTTTGTAAAAATAGTATGGAAGGGTTTGAAACTTCAGACTGGAGAAAGCCCTAGAATGCTGTAGTGGGTCCTCCAGGAGGATCTCCAAAGACCAGAATGGAGATATGAACAGTGTGAAGTATAGAAGCATGGACAGTTGCAACTCACAAGGTCTTACTAACAGAGCTCCAGTGGGAATTGGACTAGACCATTCATGTCATTCCAGCAAAGAATCCAGCTGCATTCTGCCCATACCACGAGGCTGAACTTAAATCAGTCAGTCATTTGTTTGGCAGAGGAAATTTCAGGATGGCATAATAGCCAGATTATGATGTGGCTATTGCTCACCACATTTCCCAGATTTACAGTAAGAGTGAATGATGGAACATAAAGACAGAACAACGTATGCTTTGCTAAAAAAACATGTGAACCTGGATAAGGCTGCAAACAGAAGTATGCAGCTTAGTGGGGAAAGAAACTTGGTCCCACTTCAAGTTGAAGACCAGGCAGTAGAAATTAAACACATTAAGCAGCCGTTAAAGGGAAACATAGGATGTTGCCTGGAGATGATACAAAAGTTGCCTAGAAGACAAGATTCCCAATCAGCAATAGTTCTTGGGTTTGTTTATGCAAATTCATTTGAAAAGAGAATGCCTGAAAAGATAGGGCCTTCAAGGTATCCCACAGAAAAACATCTGAACCTGGGATCAGCTGAGAAGTCACACAGGTTGCCACACTATGATCCCAGGATAATGGGCTACATCTCAAGATAACGGGAGAAATTGGTGTTATCCAGGTGATACTGGTTTTGCAGGTATGCAAGATGCAAGAATGAAGGAGTCATAGAAATCAGATACCAAGGATCCAGGAAGCTGGTGAGGGATGGTGATGTGTACTGAGCGAGGTTGGTTGGCCTACGTGAAGTTACAGAGTGCTCTGCTCACAAAACTGTGAAAGTGCAACTTATGTTGCAATGAAAACCCCAAAATATTTACAAACACCAGAAAAATGGGGCTACCCCTAAAGTCATTGGAGCCTAGATAATACCCTAAGAACCCCCATGCCACACATGGAGCCTAAAGATTTGGTTTTGAAATGCTGGGTTGTCTTGCTCTTCTCTTTCTTTTCTATGCTTCAGTTCATATCTTTAAGAAATAGGTATGTTTACTGTGTCACTCTATATTGAAGTGCAGAGCTAGCTTTTTTGTTTTATGTGGTTTCATGGGGTTCCTTGAGTCTCAGTGAAGACTTTGAACTCGAGTTCCTGAACAATTCTAAAATTGTTAAGACTTTGGGAACTCCTGGAGATGAACTAAACTCATTTTGCACTTTGAGATTAGTATGAGTCTATAGGAGTCAGGATATAATATTATGGGTCAAAGTGGTGTGTTTGGGTGTCAGATTGACTGGAGTTCAGTTAGTGACAGTTGCTTTTTAAAATTCTCTTTTTATAGTGTGCGCACTCATGCGTGCAGTAGTGCATTGTGGAGGTCAAAGGACAGCTTATGTGCACTCATGCACGTAGTAGTGCATTACAGAGGTCAAAGGACAGCTTGTGAGAGTCATTTCTGTCCTTCCAGTCATGGCTTGGAACTTTAGATCATCAGGCTTGACAGAAAAGGCCCTTTAACCACTGAATCATCTCACCAACTTCATGACAGTTGACTCTGATTCTGACATCAACTTGATAAACTGAGAAGCATCTAAGGGATCAGTGAGGCACTCCTTTAGGATCTTGTCTGTAAAGGTGCTTCCACAGGGGATTAACTGAGAGACAAAGACGTTCTCTAATTTGGGCAGAGATATCAACTACTTCTAGAAAATGAAAACCCACACAAACCAACATTCTTCTTTCTCTTCTTCAATCCCCCAATATGTGAACAAGCAGCCTCCTGCTGCCACAGGCAGGGGCTGGTCCTGCTTCCATGGGCTCCTTGCCATGGTAGACTATATAGCCTGCACCACCTTGCCTCCCTTACTTTGATTTTCATTAGATATTTGGTCAGAGCATTGAGAAAAGTAGTGCATAAACTTATCTTATGATTTTGTGCCACTGATTTCCACCACTTACTGGTGGAATTCCCACCACTTTCCAATTGGCTTGGCCAAAATTAGTATCCAGAACCCTCTTACCTTGGGTCAAGCCACATGAACTTTGACTAAAAAATTTGAATTTGAGGATGAGATGGACAGCGCTGGAAGAAAACCACTGGTTCTCAGTAGAGCTGCCCTGGTGCGGGGAGACATCACAAGTTCATAAAGGATCTATGGCATCAGTGACTTGCCTTCCATGAAATATCTAGGCTCTTTTACCACAGTAGTTCTGAGACCATAAAGTATGATCATTTAGTAAAAAATTAATAGAGGAATAAATCAACAGGATCCTGTTATGGTTTGAATCTTCAGTGTGTGCCCAGGGCTCAAGTGTGGTAGGCTTGATGCCTGTCTACAAATGCTATTGGGAGAACATGAGATCTGTTTGGAAGATACAAGTCACTGGAGCATGGCCTTCAAGGGGAAACAGAGACTTCCTTCTCTCTTCACTGCCCAGCCCATATGAAGTTAGACATTTTACTTCACTGTATGTTCCCTGCCATGGTATTCTTCCTCATCACAATCCCAAAGTGAAGGGGCCCAGACACCATGATCTCTGAAACCATGAGCCACAAGAATCATTTCTCTTTATAAAGTTCTATGTATTGGTTGTTTGATCACAGCACTAAAAATATGACAAGCACAGATCTTCACCTAAGAATAAAGCAGACTGGGAAATAACGGGATGAAGAATCCCTACCAACCCCACAAAACCAGGCAATCTGTACCTACCTAGACCGTGAGCTCATCTCCACCTTCCACCACCACTCTGCATGCCACCAGACACGTCTTCAAGGTTAGCATCCCCCTTTTCACTGAGTGCCATCCACATTTATCTCATATCCATGTCATAAACTACAAACTATATCATTCCTCTCTACCCTCAGCACTTAAAGCAGAGGCTGTCACACAGATCTTCATGAAAGATAAAACATGAAATGTATGAATAAAGTATCTATAGTCTTAAAGAATGCTGGAGTAGAAATTACTTAATATGGTTGCTGCATGTTCATAGGAAACCAGTTTGTTCTAATAAAATTTGAACTGATTACAAGTTTGAGAGGCAAATATGAAAAATAAACTTTTTATCAAGAGAGAGCTAAAGAAAATCAACATTTAAAAAAAATGAACCAAGAGAAAAGAGCAGAGATGAAAAAAATACTTTTTCCTCCTTGCACACAGCATGAAGGTATGTGCTCAACTACACACACACACACACACACACACACACACACACACACACACACACAAGCACAGTACTAACATCACTAAGTTGGATAACAAGGAATTGATAAGAGCTAGAGATACATTCCTAAACTAGGAACTGTTTTATTAAGGTTAATACATTTTATTTAAATGCTTTGTGACGGATTGATTTGATGATTCTTTGGGCAAATTTCTGATACAGGATATACAGACTCCATAATCTTGGAGATCTTAAATAAAAGAATAAGAGCCAAAGTGTGTTAGACAAAACTAAGCAAAATAAGGACGTGGAAGCAAGTATCTCCACATTAGCATGAAGGCCTCTAGAAGGAAGACAAGTCACTTAAGTAATAAAGTAAATGGATACATGGCAGGAAGAGATGGGTGGGCATTATGAACACTATTCTTACAAATCTCCATCCTTAAAACATTTACCAAAAAAAAAAAACTTTAAAAAATATATACATTTACCAATGTGGTAGTTTGAATAAGAGAGGCCCCCAAATGCTCATATTTTTAAATGCTTTGTCTTCAGGGTGTGGCACTACTTAGAAGAATTAGGAAGTATAGCATTTTGGAGTAGGTGTGACCTTCCTGGAGAAAGTGTGTCGCTAGGGCTGGGCTTTGAGACTTTAAAAGCCCAAGCCAGGCCCAGTGTCTTTCTCTTCCTGCTGCCTGCAGATCTGGATATAGAACTCTCAGCTGCCTTTGCAGTAGCATGTCTGCCTGCATGCCACCATGCTCCCTACTATAATGACAGTGGACTAAACCCCTGAAGCTGTAAGCAGGCTCTGATTAAATCTTTTCAATGATAAGAGTTGCATAGTTTCTTCACAGCAAGAAAACACTGGCTAAGACAACCAAACTTCCTGTTCCTTATCACCCCTTATGAGTAGTGTGAGATCCATTTAACACAAAAAGAGAAAGTGGGAAATCCTGCTCCATCTGTGCCTGCAGACATAAAAATACAACAATTCTCAAAGCTTTCCCTTATAACTAGAGAAACCAGAGATCCCTCATCATCTGAAGCAGTTGATAGCTAATGTTCCAGGAAACTAAACTAAACCAACCCAAACTCAGAACCCACCAGTATAAGACACTCATGCCCAGAGGGAACCAAGGCCAGTGCAAGACCCCAAGTGACTCACCTCTAAGATGCTAAGAATAGAGCAGGAAAAAAAACCCACAAGAAGCAAATCAACTCAAAAGGGAAATGGCTCTTGGAATTAACTAGACACTTTGCACAAAGAGGCCTATGATAAACGGCAAGCCCATCTCATCAAGTAATGAACACAAGGATCAGCTAATGGGTTGAAACACATTGGAGTCTTTAGGAGGAACTCAGCTTTTATGTGTGTGTATTTGGCTATTGCAGCTGTGTGCTGCATGGGTGTGCATGGAGATACAAGCACACACAGTGTGTCTGGAGCACAGTATGTCAAAATGCTGACAGAGTGAGCTAACATGACTTCCACCTCTACATTTCTATTTCTATGCATTTGAGAATGGAATTTGTACTGTTTTTATTATTGAGAAAAATGGAAGGTTTTCCATGTAGGGCAGAAAAAAATGAAATTCCACCAGAGAACCAGACAGAGTCACAAACTACTCCATCCCTGACTTTCTTGCTGTCCTGTCTATAGCAGGAATTAGGGAGATGCCAGGGGTTGAGTTTTTGTTGTTATTTCTTTGTAATTAAGCATGTCAAATGGTGTTCCATCTAAACTGCCTTCCTTCCTCAGGCCTGACATTTTCTTGCAGTGATTCCAGAAGCTTAACCTGGCCATAATTCCTATTGCCTGGCATTGCCTTTTAATATATATTTATGTTTATATATACATATAATTTAATATATTGGTAGTATATTATATATTATATATAATTTAATATATTAGTATAATAAATTATATATAATATATAATAGCTAGTCATTCTAAAAATTTGACTAAGTTTACATAAATGCTCCCCTAAAAAATGAATAATAGATACAGTGGGTCTTGAGAGAATCTAGAAAGTAAATCATATGTGTAGTGTCATATGCCTTTATGCCATGAATCTTATCTCTCAGAAAGCAGAGGTAGGTAGTGCATCTCTGTGAGTTCCAGGCCAGCCATGGCCTACATCTTGAGATGAGAGAAAGACAGAGAGGTGGGTGAGGGAAAGACAGACAGAGAGAGAGAGAGAGAGAAGGAGGAGGAGGAGGAGAATGAGGAGGAGGAGAAGCACTCCACTGGGACATAAGCCTCTGGGCATGCCTCTGGGGAATTATCTAGATTAGGGTAATTGTAGTTGGAAGCCGCAGCCTACCTGCCAGATTGAATGGAAAGAGAAAAGGGCTGAGCCTAGCATCATTGTTCTCTGCCCCTTGATTGGATGGCTATAAGCAGCCTAAAGCAGCCGCTCCCTGACTCAGCCTCCATGCCTTCTCCACCATGGTGGAAAGCGTTTCCTCAAAATAAACACTTTGTTTCTTAAACTGCTTTTTTTCTTACTGTGTCTCAGCAAAAAGAAAATTAACTAATACAAGTGTCCCTGCTCTACTTCTTTCCTGGGCTTTCCTCTTCACTTCATCTTTCACCCTCTGTTTTTCTCATTCTCTGATGACTAATGGATTGTTAGCTGGAGATCTTTATTTAAAATCTGAGCTTTTGAGGGAGCAGCAGAACCAAAGGTGAAGAGCCAAGGAGCACAGAGTGTAGATACCCAGACCCCAACTCAGTCATTAAGACCCCCACCTTCTGCTTCCTCTCCCTTCCCCCCTCTGACACACACACACACACACACACACACTTGCAAATCCCTACGTTTTTCATGACCCATTATTCTCTTTCCCAACATAGAAGGTAATTAATTTTAGAACAATTCTGTTTGAAAAAAAGAGAACTTGCATTCCTCTTACTCGTCTTGAACCTGGTTTTGCTGGCGGTCTGGGCTAGCATCATTATCTAATTGCTGTTGATCCTGATTATGAGCACCAGACTCTTTGCTTCTATCTCTCAAATACGTGACCTGAAAAGAAGAAAAGAATGTAGCATGGACATGAAAAATAACGGACAGATGCCAAAAAAAATATGTGCTAAACGAAGCCACACACAGAAGAGCATGGCTCCAATTTGTGTCAACCTCTACAGCAGGAGCCCTCAATCCAGAATGGGCAGAAACCAGGTCAGTAGCTGCTCTAAAGGTGCCACAAGGCAGGCTCGGATCATGGAGAAGGTTTGTGTGCCAGGCTCAAAGGGTGGGGATGGTTTGTGTGCCAGAGCAGGAATGGGTTTGTGTGTTTGTTCCTGGTTCAAAACTCTTCTGCTGTGGGCTTCACTATAAATTACAATATAAATTACAACTTGATCTTAAGTGAAGACTTTACAACATCATCCTACATCATCTCTAGTTTCAGAATAAAATGACTTAAAGCATAATCCTAACCTGGATAGCACCCACAATAAGTAAAACTCTAACCAACATATGTTCAAAAAATGTTAATGATGACTATCATCTCCAGGTAGAGAGAGTTCTTACTGTGTGCCAGGATCTCTGCAAAACTGTTTTGATTTTTTGGGGGGGTATTTTTATTTTATGTACGTTGGTATATATTGCCTACATGTATGTGTGAGGGTATCAGATCCGCTGGAACCAAACTTACAGACAGTTGGAACCTGTCATGTGGGTGCTGGGAATTGAACCCAGGTCCTCTGGGAGAGCAGCCAGTGCTCTTAACCACTGAGTCATCTCTCCAGCTTGTTTTGTTGTTTGTATACTTACCACATTTTAAAAATCAGGATCCTACCATTAAACTGGCTAAGTTACTGTCCCCATGTGTCTACTAAGTATATGGCAACATAAGAGCCTACAGCATCCCTGGGGTCTGCAGAGAGTATAGGTTTCTGTCCAGTTTGGTCCTGACATAAGTAGAAACCTTCAACTATTCTTTCTTGCTCAGAACAGCCCACTCTAACTACACCCATTTTTATAAGACATCTATGGAAAGCCATTTAAACATTTGGAAGTAAAATTACTGTCTGCCATTATATAATATGGCTATACTGTGTCCTTCAAGAGTACAGGAATTGGAAGCTTAGGCCCTGGTGTGTCCAGGTGGCAGGTAGGGCCTGATAAGAGAAGCCATGAGAACATGGAAAATCAGAAGTACTCACAAGACCCTAGCTAGTTCTCCAGAGAGTTATTATGATGGAGCTAGCCTGGCATTTCCCCAAGTTCTGGCCTTCTGTCCTGCCCTGTTCTCACTCTCTTACATTTGCCCACTAACAGAATGATATCTCCTGAGGGGTCTCCACTGAAGTCTTCACCGTGCTGTTTGGGATTTTAAACTCCAAAAGTGTAGAGTAAATACACTTATTTATTCATTATCCAGCCCTGGGGGAGCTTGTTGTGGTAACAAGCAATATAATGGGAGGGACACCTCTCATGGTACGTACTGTCTTTCCAGTCTGGGTTCCAACTGTCTACAAGTTGACACTGACCTATGGAAGTTACAAGTACCAGACCTAAGTAAAGACACTCTTGGATTGATTTTCCTATCTTGGAAGTTCCAATTTTATTATGCTGCAGCATCCTTGAGCAGCATCCTTACCTGCAGAGAGGGGTTCTTGTTGTCTATAAGTTTTCCCACGTTTATAGAACTGAAAGAAGTCTCCAGCAGAGGCAAAAGACGACCCTTGATTGTATCCACACCCTCATTATGTCCTCCTAAGAGAGTGTACATGGTAGATCAGCAGGGTGAGGGAGGAATCTCAGCTAGAAGGGTGCGTGTGCACACACACACACACACACACACACACACACACACACACACACAAATAGAGCAAACAGAAAAGGAGAGGGTTTGAGGGGTGGGGAGGTGGAAGCTGCCCTCACCTTCTTGGGCTGTTGTTGTGAGGATCCCAAAGAGCTGTGCCTGAACTCTGGCTACTTGTTCTATGAGTTCGATGCAATAATTTAGATTTTCATCACAGCTGTTTGTCTGCAATGTCAAAACAGAAGATGCATAATTCCTAGTTTCTGAAACCCACTCCAGATAGACATGAGCCTGTATGCTCCAGGGGCAACCAGGCTCTGACAGAGATTGCTGGGCACCACCAAAATCTATTATTCCTCTGGACACACACCTGGGATTGAGCTGTTTGGGCTAAGTGATTCTGCAAATGAGCTCAATTCAAGTAATATATACCATAACCGGGCCTGGCAGAGAAAATTTCCTGAGCACTCCTGTTTCTAGATTTCCAAATCTGCCAGGTAAATGTGAAGGAAGCACTGGAAATCTCTAAGGTGCAAAGGAGTCTGGAACCACAAAACCCCAGAGCTGTTAACTTAATAAACACTGGTTCTGAACTGATAAATGGTTGAGGAAGCGGTTTGGTGAGTGTTTGAACCACTGAAATTTGAGGAAGTGGTTTTGTAGCAATGAGTCTACTCGGTAGAATCCTGAAAGAAAAAAAAAAATCTCCTTATAAACCAAAGAGACTATTTACAGCTCGATACACATTGCTGCCTTGTTTACGTGCTTTATCATTCATCTTATACAAAAATTCAGTTGTTAACACTGTATGTGCCAAGCTGGAGACTCATTTAACAGCAGGAAGGTGTTGTGCCGGGTACAGGATACAATTGGAGAGCAAGACAAAAGGAGTCCCGTGTCCACTGGTAGATAGATGACAGCAGAGGATGTGAGGGGCATCGAGTCCGCTGAATACTTGCTGTCTTGAAAAATTAGAGAAGGTTCTGAAGTCTGAGAAGAAATTAAGTCAGCTAGGTGGTTTGGGGGAAAAAGATGGTCCTACTGGATATGGAACCCTTTCAGTAATGAGAATGCACTAGAAAGTCATGTGACCTCTTGGTTTTTATCCTGCTTTGGTCATCATGTAATGTTCATAGCTAAAACTTGAACTGATTCTAACACTGAAAGAAAGAACAGAGCTATGAACAAGCAATAAATGCTACGAGTGTAAACGACATAGATATCGGGACTATGTGCAAGTTGCACAACCTTGCTGGCTGGGCCTATTTCCCATCTCATACTTCAGGGATAATAACCGTGCAAAGTGTTAGGAGGGAGAATCTAAACAAACTACCCAGCCCTTCAAGAAACAGAAGGCAGCTGTGAAATGGTATGTAGGAGTCAGGGCTTAGGAATCGGACAGTTCTAGGTTCAAATCCCATTCTCTAGTAGCTAGATAAAAGATATTTAAAAGAGATGCTTGTGTCCTCAGATTTAGGAAGTAATTGATTTTTTTGAGGTAACTCAAGTGTAGATCCTAAATGAGAAGTGTGTCTATGGTTTCCCACTTCCTACTTCTATGCCTTGTCTGGCATGCAAAGGAGCATTTGTGTACATAACACAAATATTTATACAGGATATCCTAAGACGTGTCACAACATGCCCAGATCCCCACACAGAGCATTGCATAAGATGTCTGAGTTATAATAGGATCACATTATCTGATTAGCCTCATCATCTGATAAACAGAAAAGATAAGAACTAAATGTACTTTGTCCAGAGCACAGAGTCTCCAGATTTATTCATTCATAAGTCCAGGACTGCCTAGTCTATATAGGGTCTTGGATTGGCAGCCCCCATGCCAAAGTTACTTTTAAATAAAACAGTTTAACTGTTACGGATGAGCTCAACAGCTGGGAAAGAGGATGGACAATGAGAAGAAAATGGTCTATAAATGATCATCCCAGACTATACCAAGTGTTCTGTATGAGAAGTAAGCTAGAGGATGAACAAAATATGCTCTGGGTTTGGGGAGGGGAAAGAGAGCTGAGGAGGGGAGGAAAAGAGAGAAGAGACGGGGAGAAGAGGGCATTTCAAGAGAAGAATGAAACAAGCAGCAGCATCAGGTACATCTGGAGAATGTGCCCTTCATCCAGCCTCAACCTGCCACAAGAAGGGCTCATGGACTTGACCAACTTATAAAAATACCAACAAAGCAAACAAAGTCAGGTCACCTGAGAAGAGGTCATGGGTGCTCCTCACTTTACAAAACTCTTTTTGGGGACAGATCATGTAGAGTTTACCTCAGAGAGTGGCTCTGGAGGAGAGGTAGAGGATGTAGGAGGATGAGTCCAGGGGTGTGCTGTGGTAGAAGACTAAGTCTGAAGGGGAGGGATGCTGAAGGATGTAGACATACCAAGGGTCCCTATTGTTAATCACAGCTGCATCAGCCAAGATCCCATTGATGTAAGCATTACCTAAGGTTAGTGAGTTTGGACTTTGGCAGCTCAGAGTGTCTGTGGAACACCCCCTCCCCCCATGGAAATAGAAATATGTAATCAAAGTCACTAAATGAGCCTTTGCTCCCTCCCAGCACTGTGCTAAGACACTTTACATAGACTGTCTTACAGGATGAGCCTCAAAACAATTCTATGCCTTGGCTACCTTTACTACAGGAGACTCACCAATGCAGAAAGTTAGGTCATTCAAAAACAGGATAGTTGAGCTAGGCTCTACAGCTGCTTCCCACAACCCCAGCATGTGAGACATGCTTCACACCACAACACTACCAAAAACAGGTAGAGTCAGGAATGCTAAAGAGAGGCAGGAATGGAGGAGTGGCTTTGGATGGGAGAGAATGCCAGAAGACAGAGGTGAGATCACAGTGATGATGTAGAATGGGCTGAGGGCTCAGAGACCATCTTGCTGTGTTCAAAGTGGGCTGAAGAGGAAAGACAGTGAAGAACAAAATGATGGCAAAAAAAGAGATGCAGGACCAGGAAGGCAAAGCATATGACAGCTCCAAGAAGCAAGAACAGGTTTCTCCAATGCTGCAGTGTGCTTACACTCTCAGCCACTCTTTAGCTGCCTGACAACCAGATTGGAGCCACAGAACTATGGTTGTATGACATTTCTGTTACTAACAGCTATACACAAGACAGTGGTTTCATAGCATCATTCATCCGGGTAGGTATACACAATGATTCACACAACCACAGAATTGCCTAAGGATGCCTTCCTCAAAAGATACAACCATCATTAAGTGATACACAACCATGCTTATGGCAAAAAAATGATGGATAAGACTGGTGTGTCATGTCTTAAATGTAAGAGCAGAACAAGTTTGCTTCCTTCCCCCCTACAGCTCTTCCAGATGGCGTGATGGGACACTAGCTGTGCTCTCCCAAGGGGAACTGAACCAGAGATGAAAAGCTGCCCTGTGGCTTTTAAGAGAAAAGTATTCTTCCCACTGAGACTTTGAGATCCAAGGATTTGTACATTCCTTGATCTGACATTAAAGAGATAAAGATTATAAAGTTACTACTTAGATTACACCTTCTAGAACATGTTAGTCTGGCAGATTGAGGAGTGGTTACAATGGTCAGTGAGTCTGTTTGGATACACCATAGCAACACTGGCAGACGTCTATTTCAACCACAAAGACTATTCTAAACCAAACGAAAGACACACCTCAGTAAGATCTCCTTCTTGTATGTTAATATTTAATACTATGTTTTCAACTATTAGTGTAGAAATCCTTGATGTAAGAAAACAGTAATATAGAGAGAATTATTCTTATATAATCAAGTCTTGCCAGCAGTCTCGAAAATATTAAATAACTAATCTTTCTGGTGGTTGGGGCTTCACTAATAGAATCTTTGTTGGCACACATAAATCTCTACTTCTATCCCTAGCAGCATGTAAACTTGGCGAGATGGCTTATGCAATCCCAGTACTCCGGAGGTGAAGAGAGGAAGATTAAGATTCAAGTTCATCTCTAGCTACATTATCAAGTTTGAGGCCAGTCTGGGCTAAATGAGACCCTTTTTGTTAAGAAGAACAAATCCTGGTATGTATTATCTTACTTTAAAAACAATTGCATGAGTATAATTTCAGCACTCAAGAGGCTGAGACATAGGGATTGCAAGCTAGAGGCTAGCCTGGCGTATATATAACAAGACTCAGACTCAATATATGTGTGTGTGTGTTTGTATGTACCAGCTATTCTATCTTGAGGATAGACTATAAATGGTACTATATATGTACCATTTGCTGCTATAATTATAGAACACACTCCTGTAGAATCAAGGGTAACTTCATCTAATTCAAGTTAACTCCTTACTGCACAGGACTTTGAGGGAAAATGGAAGTATCCCAGAGGGAGGAGGGATTCAGTCCAGGGCTGACCTACTGAAGGTAGGTAGTATAACATAAGATGTGTTTCTTGTCTCCAGATGACATCTCCAAGAAGTAATTGTCATCATAATTTATCTCTGTATATAAAGTGATTCTTGCCTTTTACAGAATCAGCCAATAAAACAGGTATTGCACCATAAATTTCAGGTATTTAAACAGTGTACTCTCACATGAACCTTAAGGAAGGAGTATTCTTGGTGCCATTCATATTATCTGCTAAATGTGCCAGGCTAACTCATTCATACATTCTCTTGCCTCAAGTATCACTTAGTCCTAAACCCTTTTCTAGCGATTTCAATTTCCCCATCACAAGATAACTAGAGCAACCAGTATAAAACCTAATCCCAAGTGTCCTCTTCCTGCATTGTGCTCTCAGAGTCTCCCTCTGGCCCTCCAGCAAAGACTGAACTCTCAAACACACCCTTCGTGGCTCTTTGACATCTGCCCCTAACTACTTATTCAGTCTCATCTCATTGCCATCCCCCATTTTGAACTAGTGCCAGGCCTCACCAGTTCTATCAGGTTTCTCTACTTTTTGTACATGGAGTTTCCTCTACCCTTTCTTCTATTCTACAGATTAAGGCTCGTCATTAAGGCACAGCTCCATTAGGGATGGCGTGATGGCTCAGCAGTCAAGAGTACTGGCTGCTCTTCTGAGGACTCTGGTTCAATCCTCAGCACTCATTCTGCTTTCAGGGGACCTGGTGCCCTCTCCTGGTCTCTGCAAGCACTGCATACATGGTGCACAGGCAAAACAATCAGAAAATAAGTTTTTTAATTAAAAACATAATTCCCACTGCTGATCCCAGCACCTAGCATAGATAGGCACACCATATGCTGAGAAAAAAATTGTTGAATGAGTGAAGCTGTCTTGCAAAACTTGGTGTCAACCCCCCCCCATTTGTTGGCCAATAACTATTTGCTGGGTGAGTTGTTAAGCTTTTGTTAATTGCCTCTGCTCCTAGCTGAACAATGACAGTAACTTTTGAAATTCTTGTGTTCAAACCAAGCTTTTCTTCAAAGCCCAAGCTTTAAAGGCCCTTGAGAGGATTACACTAAATTCAGTATCACTCAGTTAGCAAGAAGAGGCAGGACTGTTTGCTGTTGGATTTGGCTTTTGTTTCTTTGGGAGATGGCTGAAAAGCATTCCTAGAAATGTTTTTATAACACTTTATTACATTTATGTATAGGGAGGAGGTGCAAATTGCCACAGCACACATGTGCCGGGCAGAAGACAAGGTGTGGGAGTTAGCTTTCCTTCCATCATATGGCTCCTGGGGATGGAACTCAGGTCAAGGCTTGGCAGCAGGTGACTCCACCTAATGAACCATCTCGTTGGCCCTAAAAATGATTGTGTTCCAATCAACACATAGTTCCTTCTATGATTCAGAAGACTGCTAGATGTTTTAAGATTAAAAATAAACCAACATTTTTTTGTGTGTTTTCATTTGGTTTGGTTTGGTTTTTCAAGACAGAGTTTCTCTGTGTAACAATGCTGCTGTCTTGGATCTCACTCTGTAGACCAGGATGGTTCAGTCACAGAGATCCACCTACCTCTGCCTCCCAAGTTTAAATCCTGAGATTAAAGGAGTGTGCCACCACCGCCAGGCTAGACCAACATTTTTAAAGGTTTTAGGGCATAGATTGGTTTTTTGAAGAGACCATCAGCTATCTGTGGGTAATATGAAGAAGCTAAGCCACCACCCATGAAGCCCATGGGAAAGTGCAGCCACCAGGCTGTGGTGCGAGTGTAGCACTACCCAAGTTAAGGTGGAGATAAGGATGAAAGAGAAGGAATCCGAATGAAGAAAACAAAAGCTAAATCAGGTGTCAGCCTGAAAAATCATTAGTTGGAAGAAAGTTGAAATTATCCATTCTGTTTAGGATAAATATAAACCATTTATTCATTTTCTTTTAAAATAACTTTCCCCCAGAGAAGTGGCTTTGATTAATTATGCGTAACTTGTTAAAAGTTAATTCTAAGTGAATATAGATCTAAATTTTTAAAATCTGCAATCTAGAAAGTAACTTCGCATATCTTTGTAATAATAATTATTATTACTTAGTTCTTATTTACTAAAATTAAAATATAAGCCATGGAACAGATTGAAGTGCTGAGGCCCAGAGAGGCTGGGAAACATTACTTGGCTAGTTGGCGCCACAGTCAGACCTGGAACCTAGGCCAACATCTGAATTCCCAGCTCACACCTCTCAAGGCACTTCCATCGAATATGAGGCAAATGTAGCATGCAGCTGTTGGAGCGAGCCAGGGTGGTGTGAATTGGGATTAATGAAATTTGGAGTGTGCTTCTGAGATTGACAGAATGCTGGTACCATAGTAATTTCTTACAAAAGCCTGGGCGACACCTCCTGGAAGCCGCTCTGGTACCTTCCTAACTGCCATATTGACCAGCACGTAAACAAAGGATGCAACTTTTACAAGAGTCTCTTTTCATATAGTAATAACTCCTGGGTGTTTAAGTTTAGAAAAGTTCATTCTAATACAATCCTGGTTGTCCTGAAAAGTGAGAACCTTGCAGAAAGGCAAGGAGTGGGAAGAGTGCCTTAGAAAATAATTCCAAAGCAAGATAGAATGGAGGTGGCTGGCAGCCAGACTCCGCCCTTCTGTTGCTAGGGCCACCCGCGTCCATGGTTACCGAATATAGGTTCGCACTCTGCCGCGACGGGAGTCACCCCACCCCGGGTGAAGAGTTCCGAGAGACATAGGACTTTCTTCTTTGATCTGAGATGGAATCTGAGATCCCCGTTTGGGTCACAAGAGCGGTGGCTTTGCGAAGTGACCCCCCTGGACGCCAGTCCGGTCAAGGCCATGCGGGGAAACTAGGCAGGGCGAGCCCTGGGGTCTCCCATTCCGACTCACTTGGTAGTCCTTCACCCAGTAGGTGACTCTGTCCTGCAGCCCTCGCAAAGATTCGCTTTTGGCCAACTTCTTCACGTTGTCCGCCATCGCGCGCTGTTCGGCGCGTCCGACTCCGGGAGATCTAGTAGTAGAAGGGACGAGGGGGTGGCCTGGGCAGGACAGTGGGGTGCTGTGGCCGCAGGGGTGTTATCTTCTGCGCAGGCTCAGAACGCAGCTGGAGTGTCCATCCTCCCCCTCGGGTCGGACCTGGCAGGCTTCGGGAAGCCGAGGGGGGAGGCGCCCTGAGCCGCAGGCGCCGCGCCTCATCCACTGCCCGGCGCGCTGTTCTCGCTCCCCCGCCGCAGCCCGCCCGCCAGGCCATAAATACCCCGTCGATTATTAAACAAACCTTGACGTGGCGGCCGGCTGCCAGGGACCCACGGCTCGCGTCGGAGCAACGCCCCGCCCCCCCAACCCAGCTCGCGCCCAGCCTGGGGACCTTGGGGATCCGCGATCCCCACCCCCAACCCCGCGATGGCTCTACGGGCCCAGGGCTAGGGCACCGAAGCTGTCGGAACTCCGGGTTGTGCGACCCGCTGGAGGACTGCAGACTCCGGGGGCTGCGGGACTCTGCGCTGGGTCTAAACCTGCTGAGAGGACCGGGTGACCGCAGGACACCTAACCTGCCGAGGCACCCGACTCTGGGGACAGTGCGTGCCTAGGAGAACGGGATAACTCCGTGGAAATGTTGAGTAGATTTCCATGGCCCTTCCTTTATTCCTCCACCTCTCAAGCTTTAATTCTCCGTTCGCCTATGTGAAACGGGGACTAAAATGTCCGTTATTGTCACTTGACCCACTCGGTGGGTCTCAGTCAATAAATAAATTTGTACTTTATAAAATGACACACACTGCTACACAGTGAGATCTTCGCCCTAACTTCCAGGTCTTCCTCAGCATGGACAGGTGCAGTCCCTTAGTCAACCTGTGTTCTGTGTGGACATTCAGGGGTCCCTCAGTGTGCCATACCACGCATGTCCTGTTACTGTATGTGTTGGGATCTTGGGGGGCGGGTTGCGAGGAGGGAGCTCAAGATCTGTATTTCTGTTCAAAGGAAACCTGGCTTTTGCTTCACTTGCATGAAATTACTTTTAAAACAGTTTCCAAGGTGGGGTGTTTGTCATGCAAGCGCCAGGACCTGAGTTTGGATCCCCGATACACACCCGAAAGAAAGAGATGGGGGGGGAGGAAAGAAGGAAGGAAGGAAAGGAAGGAAGGAAGGAAGGAAGGAAGGAAGGAAGGAAGGAAGGAAGGAAAGATACTGAGACAGGAGACTCCCTGGCTGGGACTGCTGTCCAATTAGTCTAGATAATTACTGAACTCCGAGTTCAGGGAAAGATCGTGTCTCAAATAAGGTGAAGAGATGGAAACAACTCCACACATAAGTGTACAGACACACACACACACCAGAATTCACTGGTGGTGTACTAAGTGGCAAAGTACTTCCTTGTTCATATCAGTCAGCATCCGATAACCAGTGGTCTTTGTTCTCATATCAGGAACTTAATTTTGCCCTTTATGCTTTCTTCCACTGAAATGGAAAAACAGCAAACTTGCACTGAAAGAAGAATCAGCTGGTTCAGATGGAAACTGAATGCAGGTTTCTCCTCTAGGAAGCAGTAAAGTCAAGGCTTCCTGTGGAATGCCTGTACAATACCAGTATTCATTCTCTCTGGACAGACCACAATTAATTTCCTGTACAATCCCTTTTTGCCTAGTTTGCCTAAGATACCAAAAAAAAAAACCCTACAAAATAGTAATTTATCAAAATTTAACACCATGATATCTAAATATTTACAATAAATTTAAATACAGCAAAGAGAAAAAATAAGACAAATACATTGTATTGGACCCAACCCTCCAATCCCAAGCAAGGTTTCTGTTACACTTACTTCATCATGGAAAGGATTCCTGACATCAATCTTTTTAGCACCCACCAGATCAATGGAATAACAAACACATGGTGATGTGTCCATGGCCATTGAAGGAGAGGGCTCAGCACACAGTGAGACACTGTAGAGAGAGACAAAGTATGAGTATGAGCCTTGGCAGACATCTTTCACCCTCTCAGAAGAATGGCATGGTACAGCATGAAGGCAGTGCCTAGGGAGGTAATATAGAAATCCTTTTCACACATCTAATAGCATTTGCCTGATTTCAATGATGACCCACCCATTCCTCTTAAGTATAAGGTGAAGTCAGACTGGCTTCCTGCTTCTGGGATCTTACAATCTGCAGGAGGCAGATAGAATAACTGTGGCTCAGTGTGTAAAGCCCGAATAGAGCCACTATATAACTATGGACACAATGATTCTCCCTCCCCTATCTCCTTCCCTGTCTTCTTAGAAGAAGGTTTTAGAACCAGCTCTGTAAGGATGGAGAAGTCTACCAGAGACAGGAAAGTGGATGCGGAGAAATGAAAGCTACAAGGGGAAGAAATGTAGAGTCCACTGTGACTATGGAGTCAGAGACAAGCCGAGTATAGTTCTGGGTTTGGTTACAATGAGCCTTTTGTACCAAGAGATTAATGTTCATTTCATAGGCAGTGGGAAGGTAGCCAGAATAGTAGCTGGGTCTCTTCTTATACACCATGTGGGAAGTCCTATAGGAGGTGGGATGGAACTCAGGAAGAGCACTGGGGAGGACCAGATGATGGGAATGTGGTTTTTCTTTGGGGTATTATATGGTGAGTATTAAAAGAGATCTATGTCAGAGATACTTGTCATTTTTTAGTCAGGGAAAAAGATTAGTATTCAATCATTGGAGTTTTTTGGCAGGACTTGGAGTAATATGTAATTCCACACCCAGTTGGTAAGGAACATACAGACTTCTTAGGAGAAAACTATGCTAAAAGCAAAATAACATAAGAAAATATAAAGTGGGTGTCATAGTGAACTGGTATAATGTTAATTAAAATGAGACTGCTGGGAGAATTAAAGACATTGCCAACCCTCCAAATATTTCAGAGTGGGGAAAAGCTTCAAAATAATAGCATTGGAAATGGCTCACATTGTGCTGAATGAATGATTGGTTTTCTTTTTTAAAAGACAAATTGGGACAGGCTGGAGCGACAGCTCAGAGTTTAACATCTTTGGCTGCTCTTACAGAGAACATGAGCTCAGCTCTGTGTACCCATTTAGAGGCTCACAATTGTCACTCCAGTTCCAGGATCTCAATCCTCTTCTAATCCCCACCAGCACCAGGACTTCAGGTAGTGCATATACATATCTGCAGGCAAAACATTCAAACACATACAATATCAAAGCTTAAAAAACAAGAAGACAAATTGCCAAGGAAAATAAGTAGGTGTCCTATCAGCAATGAGGAATCTAAGGAAAGTAGATCTTCAGACAGCCAAGGGGCATCTGGCTTCAGAAAAATCCATTATCAAAGCACCTATGGAGACATGTTAGGGAAAGCAAGGCAGAGCTTATCTTAAAACTTAGAATGCCAGGCATCTCTGGGAAACATTTAATAAGTTTCATTATTGTGTGTGATTGAGACATAGGCCTTCACTACTGCAAACTGAAACCCCACACAAGATTAAAAACAGAGTACTTCATACTACTGACTAGAGCCTCCAAAGGCTCCAAAAACCTGTGACATTTGATGAGTTCTTGGGGGATAAAAAGAAGTATGTCTGTCAGAGAAAAAGGAAAAGACCTGAGTAAAAGAAGAAACACAGAGAGCTGGAGAGATGGCTCAGGGGTTCAAAGCACCAGCTGCTCTTCCAGAGGTCCTGAGTTTAATTCCCAGCAACCCTATGGTGGCTCACAACCATCTACAGTGAAATCTGGTGCCCTCTTCTGGCGTGTGTATACATAATAAGTAAGTAAGTAAGTAAGTAAGTAAGTAAATAAATAAATAAATAAATAAATAAGAAACACAGGAACCAGGGGCAGTCAAAGCTGTGTTGTCTAAGCCACGCTATTAAACAGACACTGCTATTTCCCAACCCTATAAGTTGTATTTATAGACTTCCCGCCTAAAATGTAGGTATGTTATGGAGATGGGTCCAGGTGGTTTCAGGAGTTGGGGAAGAAGACATTGAGTGGACAAATGGCCACACAGGTGCACCTCTTAGCCCAAATCAGACATGGGAAGGGAAAAGGTTAGAAAGCATTCGTCATGGGATATAGTGTCTATTTAAACTTCACAGTCATCAGAAGTACATGAGCAACAAAGTGTGGTTACAAAAGCGAAATGACTCAGCTCCTGGGGAAAGGAAGCTGAGTGGAGCATCCCCTGGGGGCCCCATGGTACTTTTTAGAAGGTATTCTTGACCTGAGGAACAGTTCTTGGATGTTGGATACCACTCACTCTCTTGTAGTTTTCCTTCCGACATATGGGTTAACCAGAGAGCAGTCATTGTGCACCTGTTACCTGCGCCTCCAAATGTCTTCCTGGTGCCCACTGTGTGTCAATAGTTAGGTTCCAAAGAACCTAATATACTCAACACATCAACATTGTATGAACAATCTACTTCTAATGCCTCAAAGAAAGAGTGCCAGACCTGACCACAGTCTTCCTGGAGGAGTTTAACTGCCTAACTTCTGCCCACTTGGTTTGTACCTAAGCCTCGCCCATCACTCTCCATGACACCTCTCTCTCCCTCTCAAGTCACAGCTAGGGATGATACAGCATTCCACAATGGGAAGTGTATGTATGGAAGGAGAAGGCATGTTTTGGACTTCGAGGATGTCCTTTCCAAGGAATTTGGGGACATCCTGGAGCGCGTACGGTCCCTGCCACACCCATCCATCTTGCAGCGGCTCACAGTCCGGAGTGACCCGCCACCGCCGATCCTGAGCCGGCCATCTCCAGCCCACTCTGGATTCTTTCGGGGGAGTGGCAGGGGCGTGGCCAGCGAGGGTTTGAGCCCCGCCCCCCGTGCCAGAGCGCAAGCGCGGGCTGCAGCAGGCCAACATGGCGGCAGCGGCGGCGGCTGCGGCGGCGACTGAGCAGGTCTGTGAGTCTGCTGAGGCCGAGGGCTTGGGGAGCAGGATGGCCGAGTCGTCCCCAGGGAGGGCGGGGACGAGGACGCGAGGGCCGGGCTGGGGCGACGAGGCAGGGCGGCAGCGCTGGACCGCAGGGTGGGAGCTGTCCGCAGCCTAGATGCTGGCGAAGGCCGGGCGGGAACCTGGCCAGCCGCTCCAGGACGGTGAGGGGAGCTGTCCCTCGGCGGGGGTGACACGGGTCACCAGCCTGCGCAGCCTGAGCCTGGACGTTCCTCTCCGCAGCCAGCAACCATGCAGATAAAAATAGCGTTAGCTGGGGCCGGGAGGCTGCCCGACACCAGCCAAGTCGTGGTCAGCTGTTGGCTCGTGTGGATCGTAGCCAGGTCTTGCTTCTCCCATGCGCGATGTGCAGACAGCCCAGGTTTCCCCTCCCACTTCGGTTTCTCGGAGATTCAGTCAACAATATAAAACTGACCCGAGTCTACTGGGTTTAAGATTACTTTTAAGAAATGCGTTACCAAATATTTCCTGGTCTTTGTAGTAAGCCCGGAATTGCTTAGAAAGCTTCCCCCCTCAAATATCAAGCTGTACTTTAGCATGCATATACCTGTATGTGTGTGTGAAATATGTGAATACATACACATGCATGGGGTTGCCAGAGTGGCATTATAAAAAGATGAGTTTTGTAGTAACTTCTTTACTGTTTCTCTTTTTAAAGTATCCAGTCAGATAGTTTCTATTTAAAAGCCTCATTCTTTAACACTGAAAAAAAAGGTGAAGTTGCCAATATTCAACTTCGGGCAATTGGTTTTGGGGAATATCCTCTTAGGTGGCTATCATTTTAGAGACCTGTTAGGTATATATGTTCCTGGAGGACTTGTTCTAAGGGATAGAAAAAATAGACTAGACATGAAATCTGCCTTTGAGTGCCTAAAAGTCAAACAATCCAACAAACATCAGTCAGTCAGCTGTAACAACAGGCAAGGTGCAGGTTCACAACAAAATGTAAAGGAATGAGTGATCCTGAAAATAAAAAGCATGAACTGTTGGGACTGAAGCTATCTAGTTTACTCTTAACTAAATCAGCGTCTGAGGTAGACCAGTCTTTGTTGTTCTTGCGTGCATCGTGATGCTGTAAAGGTCTGTTCTGACCATTAGAAGGCTACAGTCACCTGCTCACTTGGCTACCCTAACCACAGCAGGACTGACTGAACAGAGCTAAGGAGAAATGTACTTTGGGCTTAATGCTCTGCTGTCCTCTGCTTTATATTTGAGCAGGAGACTTGCTTTTGTTTGTGGGGATGCACAAGTTATGTATCCTATTCTGTTTGAAAGTCCTTGTAGATGCTCCAGTGTCACAGTCACCGGGTCCTGGTAGTTCTGCTACTTAAAGCCCCCCCCCCATCTCCAAAGCCAAGGAAATGTGGTGACATCTTCTTCAGCTCTTCTACTCCAGTCCTTCTCATCTGGGGCACGATCTTGCTCCCATGTAAATGTCTGCAGTGGGGGCTGGCAGGATGAGTTGGTGGATAAAGCCGGACAACTTAAGTTTCTGAGTTCAGTTCTGAGAAAACACATGGTGAAATGAGAGAACAGTTCCCAAAAGTTGTCCTCTGATCTCCACACACATACCATGGTGCATGTGCTTGCACACCACACACACACACACACACACACACACACACACACACACACACACACAAATAAAGAAACAAATGCAGAAGAAGAGGAAGGTGGGAGGGGAAGAGGAGGGAGATTAGGGGTAGGAAGAGTAGGCCAGCACCAGCGCCAGCGCCAGCACCAGCACCAGCGCCAGCGCCAGCACCAGCACCAGCGCCAGCGCCAGCACCAGCGCCAGCACCAGCACCAGCGCCAGCGCCAGCACCAGCACCAGCACCAGCGCCAGCACCAGCACCAGCGCCAGCGCCAGCACCAGCGCCAGCACCAGCGCCAGCGCCAGCACCAGCGCCAGCACCAGCACCAGCGCCAGCGCCAGCGCCAGCGCCAGCGCCAGCGCCAGCGCCAGCACCAGCAGGTCTTCAGCAGTTCCCCACCATCCCCAGGAGAAAGTTCGCCTTTTGTACGACAGTGCCTCTGTTGTTTACCATGTCTCTCTCTTCATTTTTCCCCTTCATCCGTATATCTATCCCACCTTAGTTTATCCCCTCATCCCCCCAAACCCCCATTCCTACGTTATCTGAAAGAGCCTGCTTTCCTGTCAAGTGTTCATTGAATATTTAGTATGCCAAAGCAGGTGTCATTTGTGCTCAGAACCCTCCAGGAACTCCCAAAGACTAGTCTACACCCTGCTAAGAATGGTCTCCACCTGTCTCCACTTCCCACCTTTCTTCTCCCAGTGTTACCAGATCTGACTCATCCCCTCCCAATTTCCTAACAACCCCAGAGCATCCCAACTCCCCCATTTGAACACTGAAGCATGTATCACCTATACCACGGATGTGGACATACAGAGTGTGTGTCATGTAACACACAATACAGATCTGCAATACCTGCAAGATAAGGATTATGTCTTTCTATTTTATGTTCCTACTTATAGTGATAGTGTTTAAACATACAGTTCTTAGTATGCGCCCTCTACGATAAGTGAATTGTCTCAGAACTCTGAAAAATATGAAAACTGAACATTGCCCATTTCTGCTGGTCCTTCTGTGTTTGTACTCATTATTGCTTAATGTCACCTAGCTGTGGTCAAGGTCATAAATTCTCAAATTTTCTGACCCTAGATTGTATTTACACTCTTAAATACCTGTTTGTGCTTACCATACTAGAAATTAAAACTGAGAAATTGTAAAAGCCCAGGAATGCCAAGCAAACATTCCATTAACTCTTAAAACAATCAAGTTATCATAAATGGTCACATGGCCTCTGAAAACACCATTTTTCATTCAAAAGAGTGAGAGAGCAATAAATAAATATTTTTATTATTTTGAAAATGTTCCTGAGATTTCAGAGAAGAGATGTGGAAGAGAGTTCATTGGTTACCTCCCAAACATATATACTCATGCTACTGTCCCTGAACACTTTGAAAACTGCTGATCTAGAATAATGTAGGCTTTAATTGGTTGAGTTATAAGTAGCTATCTGTATGGATCATCCCAAATTCTTTTCATGCACATGAGAAATATATAAGTTAAAATTTAACAAGTCATTAATAAAAATAAGATTACCTCCACGTGATATGTGTGTGTGTGTGTGTGTGTGTGTGTCAACTGTACACAGAAGTGAACTGTACCCACATTGACAGCAGGATGACTAAAGCAAAGAGAACATTGCTGTGTGGCAGTAATCTACGATTCCACCTGACTTGCAGTGTGTTCATGGAACATCTGTCAACAACCAGTTCAGCTTTCTTTAATTATGAACTTGAACTTAATAAATGCATCAAAAGAGAATATAGCTGTTCCATTCTGCTTTGTTTTTAGCAAAGTTCCAATGGGCCAGTGAAGAAGTCCATGCGGGAGAAGGCTGTGGAGCGAAGGAATGTGAATAAAGAGCACAACAGCAACTTTAAGGCTGGGTATATCCCCATCGATGAGGACCGTCTTCATAAAACCGGGCTGCGAGGAAGGAAGGGCAACTTAGCCATCTGTGTGATCGTTCTCCTGTTTATCCTGGCTGTCATCAATCTTCTAGTGAGTGTGTGGGCCAGTGTGGTCTCCTAAGTTACCCTGGTGAATTCTTCATCTCTTTCCAGAGATCGGGATTTTGCTTGTGTGCTGTGTTTTGGGCCGGTCTTGTCTTCTGCTTTTCTTTATGTGTTTTGTCTCCTAATGGACTTTAATTAGTGATTTAACATTAAAAAAAAAAAACCCCAATATGCTTCTCTCTCCAATGCCACAAAAATAAGTGAACAAAGTTGAAACAGAAAACCTAGTAAGATAATATCCATATATTGATCTCTTGTAGAAAATATTGTTGGATTATCCCTCTAAAGGAGTTGTCTCTAATATCTGTTGTGTAAACTCAGCGAAAGAGAATTTCACTGCGACTTTATTACCTTTTTCCCTCCTAAAAATATAATTTCATTAAATATTTCCTACATGTTAATATTAAAACATAAGCACTTTGATGGCACTGAAAGTCTTATCTTGTAGCCTCAGTAGCCTCAGCTCTGAAGTCAAGATTTGAAGGCTGTACTAGCCCCACTCTCACTGAGGTGCTGAGCCCCAGCCTGTGCTTTCTCAGGGTAGACACTGTTTTGAGGAAGGGGCTTTTTAATATGAGATTGTAACTCTGGTGGTTAGCATTGAGTCTGTGGCTCCATCAGTGAGTGGTACCATCTATTCAGAGGGAGCCATTGACTTCCTCCCATGCTCTTCAGCATCCTTCTGTGCTCCATGTAACTCTACAGCATTTGTATCTCTTCCCTCTCCAAGGGAAGAGCTGGCACACACTGTAAAGAATCTGCCCTAAATAGCTTTCTTTGCTGGGAGCATGTATTCTGAATTTATTGTGCCTTGCACATTTGTTTTATTGGAGATTTCTGGCAAGGATGGCAGAATTAAGACATTTCTGTCCTATTCTCTAAAAAGCTCACTCCAAAGTAAGTGTCAGAAACATAAATGTATTTGAAGGGAATGAGAAGTAGCTGGAATCCTAAGGCATAATTTATGAAGCCAGAAGAGGAGAAAGAGTGGCAGGTAATTTATCAGAAGGGAAAGATAGGTGTGTGTGTGTGTGTGTGTGTGTGTGTGAGAGAGAGAGAGAGAGAGAGAGAGAGAGAGAGAGAGAGAGAGAGAGAGAGAAGAATGCAACCTATATTGGTAAAGTGTCTTGCAGAACCCAGAGTTAGAAGGACAAGAACCTTCTACAGATTGAATTAGATGATTGGATTAGGCAGGAATTGAAATAGATGAATGTGTAAAAAGTCTGAGGTTAGTGAAATTCCCTGTACCTCACTTCTGAGCCTGCAGCTAACCAGTTCTGTCTAATCATAGCTAACCCTTGTGTGTCCAGACACCCTGGACCATTGCACGAGGGAATGTCCCTTCTGATAATGGGGCAGCCTCACTTCCCACACTCCTTCACATTCATCCTCTACCTCCAGCTACCTCAAAGCAGGCTAGAGCTGGGGGACCTCTCTCGAGAGTTAAGGCATCCAAAAAAAGAATGCAATATGACAATGACATTTGACAGGGCCAGTAGGAAAGAATACTTCCTGCTGGGAAGCAGGCCAGGAGGTCCACCCTATAGAGAGTCCATTATGAGCCTGTTGTGGTAGTGATTGTCAGTAGGAGGCACTGAAGAGACAGGCTAGAGCATCACTTGAATTCCCTCTGGACTTTTTACAGCTGTGCTATTAAGTATGCGCACTGGGGACAGGGATCAATAGCCTTGTGAGGGTAACTGTAAAAATTCAAAACTCATAGAGACCAAAATACCCACCTTGGGTAAAGCAGAAGTTCAAGGAGATAGAGAAAATGTAATGAATGGCAGAAAACAAAACCCATAAAGCCATAATGGTACATACCTGTAATTTGGGAAGTTGAGGCAGAAAGATCCACAGTTCAAGACCAGCCTTGAAAACATAGTGCATTAGAGGCCAGCCTGGACTACATGAGATTCTGTTTCAGGAAACAAACAAACAAAAAACTCCCTGAAACTAAAATCAAATTCTTCTGAGAAAGATGTTATGCCATCCATAAAACAAAAATAATATGGCATTTCAAATGGTGCAATTAAATAATGAAAAGCTTAACAGATATGGAGCTGGAGAGATGGCTCCATGGTTAAGAGCACTAGCTGTTCTTGCAGAGGTGGGAGGGGTGCTGGTTTCTAGCACCCACATGTCAACTTAAAACAGTAGAGTTCTAGAAGATATGATGCCTTCTTCTGACCTCTGAGGGCACTGTATGCATGTGGTGCACAGACAGTGCTTGCAGGCAGAACACCCATACGCATAAAATAAAAATAAACAAATCTTTTAAAAAGTAAATATACACATGCATAGGTGGGTGCACAGGTATTGGAAAGATTAAAGCTCTTTCTTAGAGTTCTACAAAATCAAAGCACCAATCCAGGAGCTTTCTAATAAAAGAAGATTTAGAAATTGAGAACAGAGAAAGCATTGAAAGGAAGGAATCAAATAAAATGAATTAAGAAAATTCACTAAAGCCCAGTGACATGGTGCATGCCTTTAATTGCAGCACTCAGGGGGCATTGGCAGGTGGATCTCTGAGAGTTTAAAGTCAGTCTGATCTACACAGTGAATTCCAGAATAGCCAGGACTACAGAGTGAGACCCTATTGAGATGGGGAAGGGAGGGAGGGAGGGACAGAGAAGAGAAAATTCTCTAGAAAATTTTAAATGATTCTGGCTTCAGCGTGATATATTTTAAAAAGAGAATGCAGAAGGAGAGAGACAGACAGACAGACAGACAAATCATGCTATCATTGTAAAATTTAAGAAACTGGAAATGAAGAAAGGATTCAAAAATTTCTAGAGAGCAGAAAAAACATGTTGTATAGGATGAATACAAACGCAAAGTGGCCCTGGACCTGTCCTGAGCATTGGAAACAGCAAGGTGATGAAGCTGTGGCATTCAGAGATAAGGTCTCAGAAACACATGTCTAACCAGATCGTCCCCCAAATGTGAGGGATTATCAAGACTGCATCTTACCACACGCATGCACCAAACATTTGTACTTCTAAGGAAGCCACTGTGCTACCAAAAGAAAGCCCTAAAACAAGCACTTCTGAGATGGGGATACAGGAAGCTGAGCATCTCAGATGGGAGAAAGTATAAGAGGAAAGTTCACAGTTCTTCATATGGGTGGCCTAGAGATTGGCCAACCCTGGAAGAAGCAAAAAAGCGGGTCCAGGAAAATAAACTAGACAAGAAAAACAGAACTGACATCATCTGAGCAGCTTGAATGCAGAACATTTATTTTACTGAGAGATTTGCAGAAATATAGAAGTCTCTGAGATTTAGTTCTATTTTTAAATGAAAAATTTGAACTATTAAGACATAAATATTTAAAAAACAATTACAAGATAATGTTTGATGATGGTAACTAATACTTACATGGTCATAATCAGTAAATACTGAACACAGACTTAATCTGCTTAGAGTTGGAAAAGATTTAACACTGAGCTCAAATTCTTAAAGTAAGTGAAAGAAATCGGTGAGGGAAGAAATTGAGTATATGTTATTGAGAAATAGGGAGATCAGCTCCAGATGGAATAGCTAAAACTGCTCAATGGTTGGTTGTCCTTAGGGAGCAAGAGGAGGTGAGAGCAGGAAAAGGTGGCATTGCCATTTATTAAAGACCTAGCATGTCCTGCTCTCGTCTGTTTGTGAGTTCAGCACTAGGTAAAAATAAAGCATTCTCTAAGCAGACCATCACTGGTGTGCTCATCTCACTAACTAATCATGTCAGGAGGCCTCACACACTTGGACATGGCTGCTCCTGTTTGCTTTCAGGTGTGTCTAGTGTGTGTCTACCAACAACGAACTGTCTCTCTTGCAGATTACGCTTGTCATCTGGGCTGTGATTCGCATTGGGCCAAATGGCTGTGACAGCATGGAGTTTCATGAAAGCGGCCTGCTGCGATTCAAGCAAGTGTCTGACATGGGCGTCATCCACCCACTTTATAAGAGCACAGTGGGAGGAAGGAGGAATGAAAACCTGGTCATCACTGGCAACAACCAGCCAGTGAGTTTCCCCACTAAAGGAAGTGCGTGGGCAGTAGAGAGGCATGGACCACAGTTCCCATGAATGCCAGAAAATATTTTCTTCTTTAAAAATCTGTATTGTATACACAAACTTATTCACATTTATAAATACCTATACCCAATGGTCAGTAATATTTATCTTTATAATCTCACTAGAGTTAGGTACTTAATATTCTAGAAAGTTTTTTTTTGTTCCCCAATGGAAGCACTGACTGATGTAATTAGTGTAAGAGTATATAGGTCTCTGTTTGCTCTTCCACGTAACAAAGCCATTGTAAAAATACCTTCCCAGGTGAGAAAGTCCATATTCTTGGAATCAGTAAGAGAACTGCTACTCAGTGGCATACAAGGCCACTGGCTGCTAAATCATAGGCTTTTAAATGAATGAACCCAAAGAGTGTTTCCTTATCTCCATGATGGCCACCCTGGGTCCCAGCCATGCTCCCTATGACCTGTTTGTGCAGTGGGTCATATATCAGCAAAGGAATGTGCAATGTTTAATTTTATCCTTCATTTTGAAGTTGTACACTGTTTGGTCTTATAGGCAGGTGCAGTTCAAAGAATTTAAAGTCTGGCTTTTACTGTCTTTTCAGTTTTTCAACATTACTGTTTTGCAGTGTTCTTAGAAGTAATAGCCTTCATTCTTGAAAACATACTCACAATAAAGCATTTTTCTGAAGATTGTTTTTCAGCAAGGGACAACCAAGCTGAGTGTAGAAAAGAACAAAACGTCTATCACCAGTGACATTGGAATGCAGTTTTTTGACCCAAGGACGCAAAATATCTTATTCAGCACAGACTATGAGACTCATGAGTTCCATCTGCCAAGTGGAGTGAAGAGTCTGAATGTACAGAAAGCATCCACTGAAAGGGTATGGTTTGTTCTTCCAGCATCACTAGCAGAGAATCATCCTGCAACTTCTTTCTGGGGGAGGGCATAAGCCATCTAAAAATATGACCCCAGACCATCCAAAGAACTGCTTCAAGCCTGTCCTTAGCCTGAATGAGCACTACTAAGTCCTCTATGTTAATTCCCACAGTTATAAAACTGCCTTTCTAGGCCATAGTTGAAACCTTCACTTCTCCATGGTAATAATTCTCATCTTAACAAACTCTTTTCAGCATATGTTTTCATTTTTAGATCACCAGCAATGCTACCAGTGATTTAAACATCAAAGTTGATGGGCGTGCAATTGTGCGTGGTAATGAAGGTGTGTTCATCATGGGCAAAACCATTGAATTTCACATGGGAGGCAATGTGGAGTTAAAGGCTGTGAGTATTGCTTTGTGTGAATTTAAGATAATTATTTTGGGGGCTGGAGAGATGGCTCAGCGGTTAAGAGCACTGTCTGCTCTTCCAGAGGACCCGGGTTCGATTCCCAGCACCCACATGGCAGCTAACAACTGTCTGTAGTTCCAGTTCCAGGCAAACACCAAGGCAAATAAATAAATAAATAAAAGTGTTAAAAAAAAATCTTAAAAAAAAAAAGATAATTATTTTGGAATAATATAGAACTACTGAAAATTATTTTTGTCATGACGAGATGTTCCAAATAGATTGTAAGATGAAAGAAATTTATAAAAATAATTTGTAAAATATCTCCTTTCTTTCATAACATCTGCATGTTTATAAAAATCTAGAAGGATATAGTAAAATGTTAACAATAGGTAAGAGCAATAGAATAATAGGTGATTTCATTTTTACTTCTGCTTGCTTGTATTTTTTATATTATTTTAAAAGTCAGAAAAATAAAACCCAGACAGACCTTCTAATAGAGAATTCTAGGAGACTGAAACATGTGTCCCCTGAAGACCGTGCTGTTTAATTGAACTTTGTCCAAGGCTATGAAGAGAACAGTAAGTGAATAGGGACCCATGTTTTCATCTGACATCTGTTATCTCTGAGGAGACTCCGCCTTCACTTGGCATCTGCTTCAGCTTCACGGATTTATCTGAGCTTCAGATCGCCTCCTACTTCATACAGAGGAGACATAGTCTGCACCCTTTTTACTAGCTTGTAGTCTGGGCAAGAACGCAGTTATCCCACAGGCCTCTGGGCACCTTGCTCAATGCTGCTGACACGGGACTAAGGAAATTTGTGTAACCAAACATCACACAACAAAAGTGGCCTTAAATCTGAGGGCTTAGAAATCATTCTTTCCTTTCAAACAATTCAGTTTCATACTTCTTAGAAATAACAGACTTTAGGGAGAAAAGTAGACATTTCTTTCCCTTTAACAGCTTTCCCCATAGATGCCCAATCCCATATCTGGATGATAAAGATGGATATGAGCTATAACTCCTGCCAGAGATATCTTAGCCACCATGAGGTTTTTACTGTGCAGTGAGTGGTAGAAAGCTCTCTGAGGGGGCAGTCAGGATCATTCTGTCTACAGAAAATCCTCACACCATTCTGCCTTATCAGTGTGACTAATCTTAAATAGTCTGAAATATTCATGCATGCTAGTTTCTAATATTGAAAAGATACTCAGCTTTGTAAGTCAGTTGATATCAATAGCTATATTTAGAGTATGTAAGAATCGTTAGCAATAATTTTATCAAACTATTAAATTTTCATTTTTTCAAAAATTTTCAAAAATTTTTCATTTTTTAATTGACATTGGAATATACATTTTCGTGGGGTATGTTGAATGTTTTATACATGTGCACATGATCAAATTTGAGTAATGAACATGCACATCATCTCATATATCTACCTCTTCTTAGGTTAAGAACATTCAACATTATCTCTCCTGACTATTGTGAAATATACAAATACTGTTAACTTTAGTCACCCTACACAAGGAAATAAAATTAAATGACCACAAGATGGCAGCAGGGAAACAGAATTTGAAATGGATCCCTCAATAGTTAGAACTTTATTTCAGACTGATGCTGAGAGCCTTATTCTGAAAATGTGGACTTTAGCCCAGTAAAATCTATGTAGGTCCTCCAAAATAAATAAATAAACTTAGAAATGATTCTGGTCCAAGCATTTCAGACAAAAGCCGCTGCTCAGTCTGTGTGTAGCAATGCCATTGCTGCCATTTCACTGCCAGCTCCCATTGCTTTAAGCCCCTCCCTAGAGTGATAGCTGACAACTGGATGGTCCTCTGTAAGAACACGCTAGTTACCCATCTTTCTACTGTCACCCCAGGACCTAGTGTCTGCCACATGACAGTGTTCAGTTACTGTTTGTTAAATGAGGGGCGGGGGAGGGGTGCAGAGAGAATCAGAAACTTACTGGTCCCTAAAAAGAGAGGGTCTTGGGAGGATTGGGGTGGCTCAGTGAGTGGGGTGCTTCCAGACAAGCCTGTAACCTGAGTTCAGGACTCTAGAGTGGCATGTGCCTGTAACCCTGGTACTGAGGAGGTAGAGGCAAGTGGATAAGACAGACAGCCTACTCGATGAGCTTCAGTTTCAGTGAGAGAGAGACCTCACCATAGGTGAGAGCCATTTATGAGACATACATGTTCAGCCTCTGGCCTCCATGTGCACACAAACATACCCACACACAGGGTCTTAAGAGCCTACAGTATGAAAGTGACTTTGTAGCTATGAATTTAAAAAATAGACAGACCACCAGTTTTTTGTTTTTGGTTTTTGAAAGCCTGGTCTAATAAACTATATAGTTTTAATCTTTAATTGAATTTCTATTAACTAAAATTAATTTCCTATAAGAGAAAAATACTCTCCCCAATATGAACATTTGTCAGTAACTAAAAATTCCCTGTAGTCAACAAATAAAAATTATGTCTCCAGGAGTGTCACCATTGGTCATACTGTGCGAGGGATGTTGTTTTGACTTGTGTTTGCAAGCTCTGCTGTAGGTTTGGACTTGCAGCATGAGCTGCCTAAATTAAGGACTCACCTTTTGCATCCTTGTATGTGGTTTTGTGATGGTAAAGGTTGTTTTTATCATGACCTAACTCTTGCTGCCACCTTTTCCTCTTATTATTTCATAAGTTTTGTCTAGTTTAATACTTCCTTCTATGTCCATTTTTTTGGAGGTAACCAAACCATATTACTGTCCTCATAGGAAAATAGCATCATTCTCAATGGAACCGTGATGCTCAGCCCAACACGTCTGCCCAGTTCCTCCAGTGGGGACCAATCAGGGAGCGGTGACTGGGTGCGCTACAAGCTCTGCATGTGTGCAGATGGAACACTCTTCAAAGTGCAAGTAACAGGCCACAACATGGGCTGCCAGGTGGCAGACAACCCTTGTGGAAACACTCATTAGAAGATCTGTCCCCAGGGGTCAATGTGTGCCGATCTAAACCTGACCTCTTCTTTTTAAGAATGCATGTGAATCATGATTTTACAGTTTGTAAGTAACTTGTAAGTATTTTAACTGGGGAGCACCACTGTATCTATTATGTACTCTCCATATTTAAGGGATTTTTGAGTGCCTAAATTCTAGTATGCTTTATTAAGTTTCACTGATACTAAAATGACAGTTCTCTAAAATCATGAGAAATTAATAAAATCAAAAGTAATCTTGTAAGTGATTTTAACATTTTACTTTCTCTTGTCTAAAGGACAAAGGGCTGAAGAGGTAAGATAGCAAGAAAGCCTCTGGTCATTTCCAATGAGAAAAGATATACTAGAGATCTTCGCAAGGCACAGCATCACTGTCTGTGCTCTGTCTGTTGACTCTTAAAGGGGAAGGCACAGATTTTTAATGCATTAACCCAAAGCTACATTTTCACAAACAAGACATTGAAGAACTTTCTATATATGAGCTTGTAAGAAACTATGTTTTCTTAGTTTTGCACTAAAGAAAATACTTTGTCATGGGATGTTTACTTGAAATAATGATACATATAAGTGTCTGCAATGTGTAAACATTAAGACCCAAGCCCAGTTCTCACTTGTGTGTGGTAACGGTAGCTGTCATCATTGGGCTCTTTTTCCCCATTGATATCCTGGGCATTATGTGCTAATCTCTAAGTCTCACACACCTCTCTCAGTAAGTGCTTGAACCCCAGCTTCATCCATCAGGAAACTGAAAGTCAGAAAAATGCAGGAGCCTGCCCCATACCACATAGTGAAGGATGGACTCAGGGTTGGGATTCAAATACAAATCTAAACTAGATGAACCTGATTCCAATATGTTTCTGCCTTTTATATACTACACTGAATTTTCAATTATTTAAAACTCTCAAAAGATGAGAAAAGCCTAATTCTAATTTACCTAATAGGTAAAAATCAAACGTGTGCTACTCTAGTTAAAATACTAATCTGTTAGTAAAATATGACCAATCACTGTCAGATTTTAAACTATCTTGAGCCAATTCCAAACTTTCATTCAATAAACAGATCTGCTTGCCACATGGAAGCATCTGAATGAGTTACAGAGAAGCCAGTATATTTTTCCTTAAGCCCTGGCTGGGGAAGCTCAGTGGAAAGGGGAAGCTAGGCCTCAATAGGCCAGCCCTGTTGCTCTGATGCATTTCCTCTAGTGTCACAGACCAGCATCACCCTTGAGAAGTATACTGTGCCCAGAAACAAGTATGCATGTTTAGAGGATAAAAGGTGCCAATGTGAGAGATGATACAGGCCATATTAGCTAGGTATAAAATTTTATCTCTGCTCCTCATCTCACAGTTTCATTTAACTATTTACAGCCCTCAAGTCAGTTGATTCTTAGGGTATTTTATACTTTATTTGGAAAGACTTTTCTGGTATTGCTACTAAAATACATGGGATTGGGTACCCAGAATCCATAGTGTGACGTAGATAGCAGGAAGGTATCATGGTCCTAACTACACAGAAGGACACTTGTATTCTGTCATGGTCACTTAGAACTGTGTGCATAAAAAGAAATCAATATATAAAATGTGTGTTTAATATTGTCACAATTCTGTCAAACCGAATACCTTATAGATTATGAACTCAGGCTGAGGTAAGCATGGACTTGAGACACAAGTGCAGGCTTTAGATGTAAAGAAAGCAATTTATACTTCCAGATATACTCAAGTATTGTTTATTAACTAAAAAAAAAAAATGCTCAGAAAAATCATGTGTGCAATTTTCATTTCCATGCTCAGTGTATTTTTAAATTGTACATTTGTTACATGTTCTTTTTAAATTTGTTTTGAGAGCTTCTTTAAATAAATATTTTTAACACTATATTACAAAGTATTATTTACTAAATACAATTCATGAAAAAATGTATTTTTACATTTCCTTGAGAAACTCTTGTGTTTTGATACATCTCTATTGAGCACCATGGCGTGAGAGAACATCCTGATGCTGTGTGACTGGGGATGGCATTGTAAAACGCATTTCAGGCAGACCCACTGAGGCACTGACCCAGCAGAAGCTCTGCTGCCAAGCCCAGCAAGACCAAGTCCTCTTGGTACTCAGTGAAGTCACGGTGCTCAAGCTGACCACCAGGAGGAGCACTCCTGCTCGTGTGTTCATTTCTTCTGTTTGAACATAGCACCCTGAAAGGACTTACTGCAGCAGCCTTGGGAGAAGTAGAGTCAAGAGGAAAACAGACAAGCATTTATCTAAGTAAGGACAATGTGTTAGAGGTGGATATCAACGCAAAGAGACAGAAGAAATAAACATAAGATTCCTTAAAGACTGTCCAATGGAAAATAGACACCCAAAGCAGGTGCTGCCAGCCATCATCTGCAATCTTTTAAAATATGCTTCACGGGCAATTTTTTGCATTATAACAGAAGCAAAATAAACTTCGTTTGATAGTTTTAATGATGAAAGGTAGAATTTCTACCTGGTTTTGATGTGTGTTTTTTTAAAGGGTTAGAATTACTATGTTAAACTTGAAGAGGAGACCACTGAAGTGTTGGTCACTGTAATCTCTTAATGACGTAAGAGGGGCTATGTCACACAAAAACAAACCTATGATTGTTCCAGATTGATGACCTCTGTTTACAATAAAATTTGGTGAACTTTGTTGTCAGTTTCTTAATGACTTTATTAATGAGCTTCTTCTTTATTACACAGATTCTAAATAAAGCTGGAGACAGGGCGATGCCCTGTTTATATGACCTCTGTGGAGGTAGAAAGCTATGCATTCCCAGTTAGATAGGCTCATCTCCTAAGCCTTACAGAAGGCTTCTCCCTGGTGGCTCAGGAAAGGCTGTTCACTCTCTAAAGATCTTCAAGGCCAGAGATAAAAAGGTGAGGCTGGCTATAGAGCTGGGAGACATGGGCGGAGCCTCAAGGGCACAGATCTAAAATCCCCATATGATTGGATCAAGGAGACCTAGCAGTTAACAGCTGCCTGAGGACCCTGAGGTAGGCCTCAGGGAGAGCCCTTTCCATGCCTCATTACCAGAAGAGCCTCACTATTCCATTCTCTTTTTCCAGTTTCTTATGGAAGAATTAGCCTTTGTCTTGTCTCTGCCTCAGTTTTTCCTGTTACCTTCTCTGTCTCACTCTGATGTGCACCTGTCCCCAATTATTTCTGTTTCCTCATATTTCAACTTGAATGAGTCTAGTCAAAGACTCACTTTCTACTTAATTTCCTGTATTTTCCTCTGGGTTTCTCATTGTTTTCTCTGTGTGTGTGGTGCCTCATGCATAGATATTTGTATATGATAGGAATAAAGTTTCTTAACTTTTTTTTTTTTTTTTTTTTTTTTTAGTTTTTTGAGACAGTTTCTCTGTGTAACAGCCCATGCTGTCCTGGGACTCACTTTGTAGACCAGGCTGGCCTTAAATGTAGAGATCTTTGCCTGCTTGAGCACGGGAATTAAAGGTGTGTGCCACCATCAGTTAGAAATAAATTATCTTAATCTGCCTGTTTTGAATGCAATCTATTCATATATCAATTTATTTGTCTTTCACTTATATCCTCTCTTTAAAAAGTATGTTTTCCAACCCCATTATTTTCTTCAGTTACAAAGGAATGTGCATATTTATGATTGGTGTATTTTTTGCTAATATTAGCTTGGCATCCAGTTGTGCACATGATGATTACAGCTTCAGTGTCAAAACAAATATCTCTCCGACTAGGAAAATAAATTCAGTTTCTGGAATTGCATAAGGGATATAGGTAGGGCATCTTTGTAGTTTATGTACTCAAATTTAGATACTCTCTGAGTTATGGGAGAATTGACCTTGTATAAAATAAAAGTTGAGAAGTTAAAATAAAAATGTCCTTCATTCTTTGCATTTGTTCATGCAAAGAGCACAAAGCAGAGAGAGACTCCAGAACATTGAGACTATGAAACATGGGTGGGGGGATACTTACCCTCTTTTTGCTTCTTGTTTGAAATACTCAAAGCAGAATGCTAACAGTGACACTCTGACACACTGAATGGTACCGAATGTGTTTATTCAGTACCTACTGGAAGTATTGTGAAAGCAAAGACAAAATGCTAGCTAACTCAGGAAAGAGTGGCTCGGACCATAATAACAAGATGAGACCTGAATGTGCAAGATGTGGACCACAGAGGAGATTGGCATTGATCATGGATTAGGGGTGGGTGAAAACTCATTTAGTGTGAGATAGACATGCATAGCCCTGCCTGAACCACATCTCCACTAGAATTTATCAAATTTAGCTCTCCAGGCTAGCTAGATTATGGGAAGTTTTGAATGCTAATCTCGGAAATTCAGACTATAGGCAAGTAAAAAAGCATTTCAAAATTTTGAAGAAGAAAATGCATAAGGGCAATGGTATTTTTGAGAAAACAATCTTGTGGAGTTATCTCCAATGGAGGGGGTGGGAAGAGGGCAGGACACTCAGAACAGCTACCCTAGAACTTCAGATGTGATGGCTATTCAAATAGGTGGTTTGACATCAAAAAGGAATGGGTACTAGGCTGCTGAGAAAGGTTGTTATTTGTGCCCTGGTTTTGTCTTCATGGAGTTTAGCTTAAAGCAAATTTCAAAAATCCATTCACCCACCCATTGCGATTGCCTTCCTGTATATAGTCAACCTTTATAACTTGCCTTAAAACGTAAGTTGCTCCTCAAGAGTGACATGAAAAAGACTTGACATCACTATATTTTATGATATCTTCCTGGCTCGGGGTCAGGACATCCTTTTCATGGTCATTTCTATTTATTTTGTGTATATTTTAAAGGATTTCAAAATGATATGAAAAGTAGCAAAAGCCATACAAGTAAAGCTTATGGTTCTAGTCAGGAAAGACTCAAGTGTCCATTCTGTAAGTTGCACTTTGTATTCACAGAAGTCTGCTCTTTGTTGTAACTGTGTGTCATTCATGTCATAAACCACATGACGGTGTTCTCGATAAGCATAACAGACTTTGGTCCATGCTGGTGACAATCAACAGACCTACCCTAGGAAGCAGACTGCAGGCTGGAGGATCCCAGGAAGGCAGTGTAGAGGTGAGGCTTTGGTAAATGTCTATTCTGTCAATACGGAGGGGAGGTCTTTTCTAAAATGTACAGTTACATCCCATCAGTTACGGCTTTGGGGTAGCTACCTCTCAGAGGCCAGTTTCTAAGGAATCAAATTTCGTTTCAGTTGATAAGACTGTTTTCTAAATCTGAAGTTGAAAATTAAATTTTCTGCTTTTTTTTTCCTGTTTGTTTTTATGTGTTACTTTGAATGAATCAATTTGCTTACCTTTTCCCAGGCATTATGAAAGACTTCCACTTCAAGGTTACTGTCATAGTTATGGGTCTTTGCTTTCCGGGAACAGTGACAAACCCACCAAAAAAAAGCAGTATTTTCCACAATTCTGAGTACCAATGGGATGAACATCTTCTGTCAAATTGGTCTTCTACAAGACACTCATCACAGATCGCAGACACCTTGGGAATGAGCTCCCATTTCTTTCGGGTCCTCTTCCAGTCTCCCATGAGGAAAAAATGGCAAATAAAACGTCTGGACCTCAGTAACCATAGCATATCGAAAATGACCCTCAACCCTCTCGCTCCTTTACATGCTTTGGAAATTCTAAACCTTAGCAGCAATGCCATGCACTCTCTCTTGCTGGATCTGCCCCTGACTCGCCCCTCGCAGCAAAAGCATCACAGAAGCAGCTTCCATAGCAGACTCCCCCGGCTAAAGGTGCTGATACTTCAAAGAAATCAACTCAGCAGCATTCCAAAAGGTGAGCGCTTTTAAGGAATGATGAGACAGAGAAGCAGTATGTGGGGAGCTGGTGTTTTATGTCGATAAGACTGCTGCT
This sequence comes from Sigmodon hispidus, assembly GCA_004025045.1. Lineage (NCBI taxonomy): Eukaryota > Metazoa > Chordata > Mammalia > Rodentia > Cricetidae > Sigmodon > Sigmodon hispidus. The sequence continues at coordinate 51,138 of PVIH01010280.1, forward strand.
GTATTTTGTTCCGTTTCAGGGGAGCAGCTGAAAAAGCAAAAGCAGTTTGACCGAGCAAATACAATAAAAGCATTTCCTAGTGGCACTGCCCGTCAGAGTGGAATTTACAATTAGGGTAGCTTAATCTCCCACTAACATTACTTGCATTAATGTTGTTTAAGTTTGTCAAAAAACCCTAGCACTTAGCTAAGTGTTGGATAATAATCTCTGATGTATTTAGTTTTGTTTCTTTTTGAGTCAGGGTCTCACTGTGTAGCCCAGGCTGGCCTGGAACTCCTTATGTAGACTAGCTAGTCTCAAACAGAGATCAGCCTGCCTCTGCCTCCCAAGCGCTGGGATTAAACATGAGTATCGCCATACTTGGCTAAGATATCTATTTTGTTTATTATATATTTATCAATATGTGAAAGCGCTGAGAAATAATGGATAGAGGTATTTTAATATACAATATAACTTAATATGCTAACTATAAATTTTTTCTTCTTGGAAAGAATTTTCTTCTTATAATTTTTACCTTTTTATACTCCAATTGTAGGCCGGGAATATCACAATATTCTATATTTGTATATAAATTTTCCTACTATAAAAGCAAAATTCTTTGTTGTAGCTTAAACTGGGCCCTGAAGATGCTACCTTTAGTTTCTTGGAACAGGGAACTTTCTGATTGTGAGCCCCAGGGAGGGTGTTTGCAGGGGTGCCTACAACAGTCTCTGGCTGACTCTCCTCTGCCCTTTCTAAGTCTTGCTCCACCGCTGTGGTAGAATTTTAGGCTCTATCGGGGCATCAGGATATAAGTGACTGAGTGTGTCTGTGTGTGTCTGTATCTGTATCTCTGTCTGTGTCTGTGTGTATGACCCCTTGCTACTCAAGACAATATCCCTTCTCAGTCTCTCAGTAAGGAAGAAATCCTTCCCCTTTGTATTTTTTCAAAACCCTTTGAGAAAAGCCCTAGGCATTCCTTCCTCTGAGGTTCAGGACTTCCAATCCCCTCTGCCTCAGTTTTGCTGGAGATCATAACATGGGGCCTGTTTTGTCCTACAAAGGAAGCTATAGGGAGTCACAGGATTAGCAAGTGAGAATGTGGTCCCAGAGTGAAACTACTGAGGACAGATTTGTTCTCCAGAGGGCTTGCAGTTATGGCTGATAGCGATATAATTTCACTTCAGGGCCAAGGGTCCAGTATAGAGACAGGCTTCTTCCTCTCAGAGATTAAACTTCTGCCTTCCAGAAGGTAGGAGCAGGATGAGAACATGTAGAAAAAAACAACAGGAAAATGAAGTGAACCACTCCTGCATCTGGAATTCTGTTAAATGTTAGCAAATGATGCTGTCAAGAGAGGAAGGATGCAAACACAGAATGTCCATGTAATTGAATTTGTGCATCTGCCTAGATATCACTTCATTTCATCCAGCCCTTTTGTGATTTGAACTCACTACCTGATGTCAACATATACCTGAAGTTTGCTCAGGTTGGATCCTCTCCAACACCCCTTGCCATTCTCCGAGGCTGGCTATGGCTGGGCACACAACCTTAAATCCCATCTTGGAGGGGAGGAGTTGGTGAGCGGTGCTGCTGGGGGTATTGCCCTCCTTCTAGGCTGTGCTTCCCCTTTTAACTCTCCTACTCAAGGCTGTCTAATGATAACGTCTAGATAAAGCAAGTGCTCCCTGACCTATAATCACCATAAACCCATTACAGGTCATAAATACCAGAAATCATAAATGCATTGAAATATTCCTGTTGGAGTTTAAATATTAAATAATTCCTCTCAAAAGTTCACGTGTCTGAATATCTGGTTCTTAGCTGATGTCACACCTGGGGAAGGCTACAAAACCTTTAAAATAATAATAATGAAAAAATCTTGCTGGAGGAAGAATATCACGGTGTGTGGGGGTGGGGCTTGCTGTTCTCTCTGTGTTTCTAAGTTTGGATGCAATGTAAACAGCCAGCCGCCTATCCTTTGCACATCTTCCTCCCTGTGATCAGGCCTTCCCAGGCACCCTAGCCCACTGCAACTGTAAGCCAAAACCCTTTTACTCTTCAGCTGCTTTTGCCAAGATATTTTATCACAACAACAGAAAAGAAACCAACCTAGCAAGCATCACGGCTAAGTGTGCTCCCCCTCAGCCTTTCTCAGAACACATTAGCCGGCAGCTAAAAGAAAGCCATAGAGCACAAAGTCTGTTTCCTGATAAGATGCTGGGTAGCCCATGTAATGTGGAACACAGTACTGAAGGTGTAAAGTGGCTGTGCGAGCACAATTTCATATCACTGGAAAGAAAAAAAAAAGTAACTCAACCCACCATAAATCAAAGGCTCTGTGAGCTTTATTTGAATTGTGAGGATTCAGTGATTTATGTCACTATAATGCTATAAACCATGCACAGTATGTGGTAGCAATTAAAAGATGTAAAAGGTAGTTTGGAAACCTGAAAGTGAATTTCAAATATTAGTTTTAATTGCTCTCTTGGCACAAATTAAGGACAAGAGTATACTTAGAAACAAATGATTTACTTCTCTCTGAATCTCAAGTTGTCTTTTAAAATGTTAAATAGTTATTGCCATGGATGGGATCCAGAACTGACTATAAAGCAGAGAGTGTGTGTGTCTATTTAGATGTGATTTACTCATCCAAAACAAGAATAAATTTTAAAAGACCCCAGAAGGCAGCTCTCAAGCAACTAGGCATGTAGCACCCACAGCCCATAACCTGGGACTGCTTATAGGACACTCAGAAAAGCACACTGTTATAATGTTGGAGCACCATGTTGACTAATCCTTTGTCAGGTGTGCTTCTGTGTTGAGTCAGCTGTGATGTCACCAACAAGCCCTATATGGAGAAAACACCCAGGTTTGGTGCTGGGCAATACAAAAGGGAAACCATACCTGACTGCAACCTTAATGATAGTTCCACCTTCCACCCATAACTTTGGGATAGTAATAACTTAAAAATTAGTATTTTTTATTACTGTAACATAAAACCTGAGATAAAGAACTTAAAAAGGAAAGTTTTATTTTAACTCACAGTTTGAAGGTCCCAGTCCATGTTGGTCAATTCTGTTGCTTTGGGCCTGTTTTGAGCTGTATATCATGACAGTAACACACCGAAGAAGAAATGTCCGACTTCGTGGTATCAGGCAGTGAGAGTGAGCAAGAACTCCCAAGTCCAACAGTCCCCATCAGGTACATGTCCTCAGTGGCCTCAGACCTCCTGGCGGGCACCGCCTCTTGGAAGGCTCACTTCCTTTCAGTTACTCCAAGCTGGGGATTAAGCCTGACACATGCCATCTTGGGGACACATGCCCAAGGCCATAGCAATCAGTATTTTAGTAGTTTGAAGCGATGGAGTCAGCCTCTAAGTCCTTCATCAAGCAGTATTTTCTAAGAACCTGGAAATGTACTGGAGCAAACACCTTGCAGTGAGTTCCAGTGAGGTTCACAGACTGGCATCCTCATGCTAACCCACCAAGTTTCAGAAACCAGAGAGCTGCATTAGAGATAAGGTAAAATACTAGCTGACATTTGAAATTAGAAGAATTAAGAGAGAGAGAAAATCCTGTGTCTTATAAAACCAAAGATTTTTGTATTCTTTTACCCACAGGGATTGATTGCTATTGGATTATAAAAAAAAAAAAAAACAAGTAACCATTGTCCTCAAAATCAATTTCTAAGGAAACAAAATGTACAGATGACATTAAGCTAAAATAACAAGACTTTGAGTCACTTATACACCCCATTGAATAAAATGTCTCACCCTAGACCATTTTAGACCCTACTCCACTTTTTAATACTCTAAACTTGAAGGTATAATTCCAGAATGGCATTGTTGCTGTGTTCTCTGATGATTGCACTTGGAAAGGCATTCAAAAGTTCACAGTTCAAAGACAGTGTTTCCTAAGGTGCTGACTAGATATCCTCTCCTGTCCTTTTTATTTAGTGACTCTAATATGATTTTGGAAAATAATGACACTGTCTCTGGTCACTCACATGCTTGGTGATTATATTCCATGATAGCCCGTGTAATCATCAGAATGAAGTTCCAAAGATAATTCCATTTCCACAAAGTCACATGAGTTTTCTCCTCAGCACTAAATTCTCCTTGCTTGAAACATGGAATCTAACTGCTGTGAGATGTCTTAGTGCCATCCAGTGCCTCACAACTATTGCTCACTTGACTACCTGTGGCTCAAATAAGAAACAGATTTTCACTGTTTAGATATGCAGCCTGGAAATATTAATCAGTTACTCCAGTGACCTAACTCCATCTTGAGAAAACTTAAATAGACAAGGTCATTGGTAAGAACCACACCAGTACCTTAATAAACAAGATCTTAAGCCTCTAAAATTAGAAGTCCATGACATGAAATTCCATCTCCAGAATTAACCTTTCTTGGAAAATCTTGGGTTGGCTCACATTACTGTGTTTCCTACTAACTAACCTTCAACAGCTCATTTAACATAAGAAAGTCTTATCTCTGAGAGTAATTAGTATACAGGATCACTAATGTGTATAATGAGCATACATACACAAAGGCACTGTGTAAAGCCTGGAATACAGAGTGATGTCATTCATAATACTTAGCACAGGTACCTTTGGTACTGTTGGATTGCCCTGCAACCATAATTAGGGAGTGTCCTTGTCACTTCTTTGATTCCAAGTATAATAGAATATTAAAAGCTATATTCTGGCCAAGCAATAGTGGCACATGCCTTTAATCCCAGCACTTGGGAAGCAGAGGCAGGTGAATCTCTGTAAGTTCAAGGTCAACCTGGTCTACACAGTGAGTTCCAGGTTCCAGAACAGCCAGGGCTACACAGAGAAACCCTGACTCAAAAAAAAAAAAATCTTGTACAGAAATATTTGACAGAAAAAAAGATAATTCAGAATTCAGGCTTTGTAAGGACAAATGCTCATCTTCAGGGGAAAAAAAGGCTATTCTGAGTGTCTTCAAATGATCAGAGTACTTGTCAATTGTGCTGTTGCTACATTTGCAGTTGTGTGGGTCTGTATAGCATAGAGGCCCCTACCTTCCTTGTTGCAAGCATTCCTGGATCTGTTCTCTGATTCTACCTCATTCTGACCTTTAAGCTAACCATCACCACTGTCCAGATATGACCCAGCCATCACCTCAGAAGTTTCCCTTTGTATAATCTGTCTTTCCCATTCATCTCATCATCCCCTCAACTCAAGAAAACACTGGTTTCTCTCCTGGCAATGAAGCTTGTTTGAGCTTCCTGTACATTTCTATGAATGGAATTGTACAACACTGACAGATCTTAATTTATGATGGTTCAAACTTAATGACTGGCTTTACAGCAGTGACAAAGCAATGCACATTTAATAGAAACTGTACTTTGCACTTTGTTTTGTTTTGTTTTTGTTTTGTTTGATACATAGTATGGTCTTCTGTATGATATGGGGCAGCAGCAGAGTCATGGTTCCCAGTCAGCCTCTTAATCCTGAAGGTAAACAGCCAATGACTCCATATACCACATTAGTAAGCTAGGATATTTGGTAGGTTAGTTATATTAATGGCATTTTTTGATATGATATTTTCAGCCTACAAAGGATTTATTAAAGTGCAAACAATCTTTGTACATCAGGAAGCATCTGAATGTACTTTTTATTTCATTCCAGCTTCTTTATTCCAGTGTGATTATTTTGATGTTTACTTGTATTATTATACCTATTAAGTATTTTATTATTTTTCACTGCTGAGTGTAAGTCCATCATTTACCTGTTGATAGTTAGGCTAGCATGAGGAAGGGAGGGGCTAAATGTGCTGCAGTGAAAATGGCCAGAGAGAGGTAACCTAGTAGATAAACATTAACCAAAAGAAAGGCAAAATGTGCGTGCATGCGTGTGTGGGTGTGTGCACAAATTTGGCACTAAGCATTGTTCTACTTTCATTCTGTTGCTTTGATAAATACACTGACCAAAAGCAACCAGGAAAGGAAAGAGTTTATTTGGATTAAACTTTCAAGTCACAATCATTATTGAAGAAAGTCTGGGTAGAAAGGAAGTCAAAGCAAAAACCTAGATGCAGGAACCATGGAGAAATGCAGCTTTCTGGCTTGCTGGAAGACTTACAATTAGCTTCCTTACACATGTCCAAATCACCTGCCCAGAAAATGGTGCTGCCCAGAGTGGGCTGGACCATCCTACTTCATAATCAAGACAGTCCCTCACAGACCTGTCCACACACCAACCTAACAGACAATTACTCAATTGAGACTTTCCTAGTGTGTGTCAAGCAAAGGGTTAATGCTGAGTATGACAAGTGGTTTCTTGTTGGATCTCCGTTAAGACAGGTTACTCAGTGAACCTAAGGTTGCCATTTTGGCTAATGTAGATAGCCAGCTTACTCTAGAGAACCATATTTATCACCTCTCAATTACTTAGTTTACAGGTGAGATACCACACCCACCGGGCTTCTTTTATATGTGGGCTTCACTCCAGTCTTCATATTTGTATGACAAATACTTTACCCACTGAGCTATCTCTCCAGCCCCCACCTTATTTTTTGAATCAGGCTCTCTCTTAAGCTAGAGCTCACCTTTGACTAGACTGGTTGAACAACAGTTTCCTGGGACCCACCTGTCTCTGCCTCCTTAGCAGTGGGGCTATAGACACACACCATCATGCTTAGCTTTTATGAGAATGCTAGAGACCTGAACTTGGCTTTCAAAGCAAGCACTTTATCCACTGAGCCACTCCCCAATCCAGAGAAGTTATATTGAACCCAGACAAAGACTTCAGAACAAAAAAAAATTAAGATAAAAAAGAGTGCTACTTAAATGATAGGGGGTTTGATTTTTAAATATAATGATAACTTGTAATAATCCTAAACATAAATGCACTTAACAATGAAACATAAGAATACATGAAAAAAAATCTGATAGTTCAACATCCCTCATCAATAACAGACCAAGGAGACAAGCAGTCAGTAAGGAGTTAAGCTTGATTCAGTTGGCATATATAAAATGATCCATCCAGGACTAGAGCGATGGCTCCTAGGTTCAGAACACCTGTTGCAGCCAGGCAGCAGTAGTGGCACTTGCTTTTAATCCCAGAACTCAGGAGGCAGAGGCAGGCAGATCTCTTCAAGTTTGAGGCCAGCCTGGTCTACAGCCAGGGCTATGACACAGAGAAACCCTGTCTTAACCCCACCTCCACAAAGCACTTGGAGCTCTTACAATGAACCCAAGTTCTGTAGTTGGAAATTTCTGTCCCACCACCAACTCTCAAATACCCAGCAGTCACTTCCTAAATAATTGACTCAGAGGCTTAATATTATAGTAAATGCTGGGTCAATAGCTCAAGTATATTACTGACTAGCTCTTACACTTAAATTAACCCATAGTTCTTATCTATGTTTAGCCACATAGTTTAGTACCTTTTCTCAGTCCAGCATTCTCATCTTGCTTCCTCTATTTCTTGCTTGTAACTTTTCTCGGCCTTTCCTCTTCCCAGATATCTCCTAGCCTGGTCACCCCACCTATACTTCCTGCCTGGCTACTGACAAATCAGCATCAAATCTTTACAGTATACAAGAGTATTATCCCACAAAGTTCACTTCCCAGCACTCACATGGCAGTTCGTAACTCTAGTCCAGGGGACACAATACATTCTTCTGACTCAACAATTTCCTGATACCACAGGCATCAGGAGTTCACATGATACATACATATAGTGGAATGGGGCTACTTTTTGCCCTTGCCCTAAAAGTCTGCTTGAGGCTAAACGGAAGTATTTTGGATTAATGTCTTTGAAAGAGGAGATTTCAAAACAGCCTAGTATTGACTATGTCATGTGGTTACTAGTGGTCACTCCTGTGCACATCTGCAATAAGAAGGGGTGAGTAGGGCAAGGAGAAATGCAAAATGTGCAGTTTGAGGAGAAAGGGAGTACCAGGAAATGTACTGGAGCTAAACCCATTTCTATTTGTCTATCCTGGCATTGGCCCGTGACTTACCTATTTTTTTACAACTTGCCACTTGGGTGGCTGGATCTCATTTCTCTTGGCTCTACCCTTCTTCTCCTTTATCTGTGCTCAGATTTCCCACCTTCTTCTAAAATGCCCTTCCATAGACCCAAATAGTCCCTTTATTAACAAATGATTTTACAACATACAGAAAGACATCCCACATCACTTTCCCTTTTCTGTCTAATCAAAAAAGAAGGTTTCAATTTCAACATAGCAAAATTACATATAACAAAACAGCTATCAAGTAAAAATCATAGTTACAATATCTAGTCTATTTGTATTTAACAAAATTAAAGAAAATATTCTATTATCTATTTTATCCTTGTGAATCCAAAGTTTCATAGTTAATTTATTTGTTATCATAACTAAAGAAAACTATACTTATAACTATCTAATCTTCAACTACACCAAAGACCACAGAAGGATACAATATTACCCGAGTAAACAGGAAGTGCAAGCAACTTCCAAAATCTAGAAATGACAGAGATGACATCTGGCTGCCTGGAGAGTCACCCAAAGTTCCTTTGTAAGGGTAAGGCATCCATCCTCAGCCTACAGGCCTCAAATCTCTGGCAGACCTTTCAGTGAAGCAGGAAATTTGAAGGACTGCTCTGCCCATTCTGGCATAGTTCCTTAGTCGCTTCTCCTTGTGTCCTAAAGAATGTCTGGCAGTATTCTCTATGAAGCAGGAAACTGAAAGACTATCTTGGAGTGTTTTGCCAAAGTTCAGAGGTCACTTTCCTATGGTCCTACATGTCTAATTATATAGCATACTATGAGGCAGTTGAGGCAAGAACAGTTTCTTGTCCAATGGCTCACTTTACCATAACGAAAGTAAACTTCACATAGAGTTTCTTTGATGCCCATCATTCTCTTGAAGTAGATTTGTGCAGCCAGGAACAGACCTGTCTCACTGTCCAGAAAAGTCTAAGTTCTTAAAATATTTTAAATGTCATATTCTATAGGTCTTTGAAGTGTTTGAAGATTACTTATCTAATTGAAATATATCTTTATACACCTAAAAAATCTAACATAACTATAAATTTAATTATCATAAATGATTAACTATTAATTTGTATCTCTTAATTATATACAATTTTAAATAAATTACATAAACATAATATCTTAACAAAACTAAAAGTATACATACAGTAAAATAAAATTGACCTTAAATGTGTATCAATAAACCAAAATCCATACCAATTTAAAATATTTTGAGATTAACAGATTCAATAATTTATCTATTTTAATCATTCCTATATCATATTCCCCTTTTTCCCTAGAGAGAGATTGACTATGAGCAGTAATCATTTATAATTAAACAAACATTCATGAATATTATTTTGGGAATTTGGAAAGAGTTTTCCATTATCACTTCCTGCTGATTGAGGGGCACTGGCAATCTCATGGGGTCCTGAGGCTGCATCATCTTAGTTGGCAGCCTTGAAGCTGATGTAACTAGCTCTTTCAATCAGAGACTCTTTTCAAAGGGTCTTTCTTGATCAAACCATATTAGCCTGGAAGCAATCCATAGGTTCTCATCTTCTATGGAAACAAAAGCATAACCTCTTTTCCAAAGCAACATATCCTTAGACCCAAATTTCAAGGTCAAGATACCTTTAAACTATGTTTAACTTAGCAGCCTTTACAATCAAATGTCTTCCTGTAGCTAGCTCATTAACAGCTAAAAATTAAAAGAAAACACAATAATAGACATAATCTAGACTCTGTATTTTCCATCTTTACATGGCTTATTATATTTTTATTATTACTCTATTTCTCTTTTTAAGAACTTTGTCTATCCTCTTTCTTTTCTCTCCCAGTCTACATATTCTTTTTAACACACATTGTAACCCATTTAGAGATTTCCTTCATCTGAATCTGTTTTATTGTATATTCTTAAATCATTTTCCAACCATAAGAGCTTCTAAAATGCTAGACTGTAAAGCACTGCTTTGACTGCTGACTCTGCCCCACTCAGCTTTTCAACATGGCGGAGGTACAAGAGCCACACTTATCTTGCCAATTCTGGGAAGCAGTATTAAGTATTGTAGAACTATTTACCACTCCAACTCTGGAGAGTTTTAGGATCTACCCCGCCACCAACTAGAACACCGCTGCCCACTGCTCATAAACTCCATTTAAGTGTTTGACAGCAGGGCCTCTTAAAGAGCCACACAATTTTTGCCACTAAGGCTGAGTCTCTCTTAAAGGAGTCACACCTCTGCTTGCCACTAGCAAACAGAGCTAACCCAAAAAAACCACTGCTACTAAGAAGCAGTCTTTGACTCTGTCCCCTTTTTATCTGTAAGAGCAGTAACTTAAATCTGTCATATGCATCTTGTGCTTACATCAAGGCTCCTGTGAGACTTTGGGAATCTGCCTTGTTGCAGCTTAAGCTGCCCACTGCAAGCCTGCCATTTTGTAATTCAAACCTGCACAACACACCAACTCTGTACCATGACCCACATCAGAGACACAGCTCACAAGCTGCTTTTGGCTCTGTTTCTGTGATCTAGAACTCTTCTTAAGCTTTCTCAGGATTTATGTGGGTGTAAGTGGCCCACCTAGGGATACTATTTGTAGTTGGGTGCCATTTGTTATATAGATTTCTGGACCGACCTAGCCCCATAGTCCAGACCTGCCCACCACTGCTTAGCTCCCCAAAATGACTCAGATGCTTATATTAATTACACACTGCTTGGCCTATGGCTCAGGCTTATTGCTACCTAATTCTTACATTCAACTAATTTCCAATAATCTGTCCTGCCATATGTCCCGTACATTGCCTCTTTCTTTACATCTTGCTTCTTGGGTGGCTAGATCTCATCTCTCTTGACCTTTCTTCCCCTTTATCTATGCTCAAATTTCCCGCCTCTTTCAAAAATGCCTGCCATAGGCCCAAATAGTCCCTTTATTAATAAATAATATTCACAGCATACAGAAAGACGTCCCACATCAAGGCCAAGTCTCTCTTTCTCTGCCTGCAGATACAGATGTAAAACTCTCAACTACTTCTCCAGCTCTAGGCCTGCATGCATGCTGCCATGCTCCCCAGCATGATGATAATCCACCAAACCCTAACCCTAACCCTAACCCAACTAAATGCTTTGTTTTATAAGAGTTACCTTGGTCCTGGCCTCTTTTCATAGCAATAGAACAGTGACCAAGACACCAAGTGAGTTCTTGGAGAATCCAGCCCTTTTGTCTTCCTTTGTACACGTCAGTACTTTTGGTATCTACTCATATCTGTTTCATTGCTGTGTTTAGTTTTGGGGAACAGTTACAGGGTAAAAAATGGTTAAGAGATCTGGCCTTCAATCCAGATCCTTCCACCTTTTCACGGGGCAAGTCTTGCCTTGGTGTTTTGTCTGTAAACAGTGAGAAGCCTGAGGACTTTGTGAACATTAAAAATGAAAGACTTGTGACATTCTTAGAGCATAAAGAATACATGATGAAACAGGAGCTTTGCACAGTTGTTTCTCTGCCCTTCAAAGCTCCTAGGAACTTACTCAGTTCAGTTAAGCATTGAGATATTTTAGGAAGCATGAATTCACATTTCTAAATAGGCCAGACAAGTATGTGAGGAATGGCAGAAACCTGTAGTGCTTTTCCCAGTGGTGTCTTACATGCCCTTCCCAGTACCATATGCTTGCACATTTAAACACAGAGGACTATTCTCTGCACAAAGAAATGTATTTTCTTTAGAGGTTGTATTCAAGTCTAGAGGTTGTTGACACCTGTCCCCCACTGTCCCCCATTTGAATGCTTCCTGGAACTGGTGCTAGAGCAGAGAGATAATTGGGTGGGGGGTACTCGGGACAAGTTGAGAGAAGGTACCCTGGAGTCCCAGGACAAAGGGCATCACACACTGACTCCAGGTACAGAAGTTTACAAAGTAATATGGGGTATTTCATATGCACATATGCTAACTGAACATCAGCTTTGGACTTTAAAAAGTTTCTGTTGCTTTTTAAATATAATTTGCTTAACCAATGTCTCTCTCATATGTGTGTGTGTGACAGAGAGTGTGTGTGCGTATTCAGAGACATAGTTGCTTTCTTCAAACTCATGCCCCATCTAAAGCAAGCAGTCTCCATTCAGCTCAGGCCAAATGTCACACACCAGCAGCAACCTTGAATCTTTCCAGAAAATCCTGAGATGCAGACTTTTGTATTGAATTCTTAATACCAGCTCAGTGCTTTTGGATCTCTGTGTAAGCCAAACTCTACATCCCAAGCACTACAAGAGTTCACCTTATTCTGCACAGAAAAGATTTGATCATTTGATAGTCAGGAGGACAGACAAATAGTGCATTGTACAGTGGGGTGGGGTGGGGTGGATGATGAACCACTTTGCCTAAGAAGTAACTTCTCTTGTCTGTGTGTCATCATGACACCCTCTAAGCTTCTAGATCTGTCATCAGCACCAAATGTCGCCATCATAATTCTTTGATCGATTGATTAAGGTTTTCTTGCTTAACCTGTGCATCTCAAGTGAACGATCTGCATGGTATAGCCATTTCAATTCTCTTATTCTCTCTCCATAATCAATACCTGCTGGCAATACCCTGTAGACAGTGAGCAAGACATAAAGTTGGTTCTGGAACTGAATACACTTGATCTGCTACACACAAGTTAAAGATTCAGCCAGGTTTGAGAAGAGGGCTGAAGAACGTGTGAACTTGTAAGCACCTCCCAGGGAAACCCAGCTGGGGAGTGAGTCTGCAAGTCTGCTGTGACTGGCACCTTGGTCTCAGTCTTCCTTCTCAGTGCCAACGAGATCCTTTGGGTACTTCCCAGAACAAAGTGAAACACAGAGGCAGAGGCTAAAAGTCCATCTGGTGCTTGTGCTGGAAAGCAAACCTACCAGGGAGGTCTTTACCTTTGAAATACCCAAGAATAACTAGAAAATAGTTAGAACAGCAACGGTAAACAGGAATAGAAATGACTAAAAATAAAGATGTGCATATGAGTGAGGCAGAAGGAGAATTGGAACCCTCCACATGAACAATGGGGCAAATGGAGAGGGATGGAGGTGGATATGCTCAGCGTACAATATACAATTGCAGAAAAAATATTCTTGTGTAATATAGTACCATGGACAATAAATATGCACAATGAGAAGTTTTCTTAAAAGGAGCTTTTAAAACTGTATAAGAAACTTTATAATTGGATGAATTAATTTATGTAATAATAAACCTCAGGGTAAGTTTCTTCTGTGTTATCATAGGAAAATTCTTCATTTTTACTCACAGTTAATCAAATTAGCAAACATGCTCATTGCATTACTAATCACGGTTAGAATTTTAAAAATTGATTTTTTAATTTAAAAAGAGCACATGCTAGACTGGTAAACAGCTCACAAGGTAAAGGAAGGTCCTGTAGGCCAAGCCTGATGATGTGGGTTCAAATCCTGGGCCCCCATGGTGGAAGGAGAGAATGGATATTGGTAGTTATCCTCTGTCCTCCACACATGCACTGTGCCATCCACATACAAATGCACAAAAGATAAATAATAAATTAATGTGTGATAAAACAGCACATGCTCATTTGAAAGAAAGAACCGATTATATAAAATTATAAGAAAGCTTTCTCCATATCCCTCTTCCCCTTGCTCAGCCATCCTATACCAACTGCACAACTATTGATAATTTTATTTGCCTTATTTCTGCCCCCACAAAATACATATGTAAATATATTTGTGTGTATACCCTCAATGACATTGCTATCATATTCTATACTATTTTGACTGAATGTTTTCCTTCCCACTCAGTAAGTTCACTTGTAAACTGGCCTTGTCTCTCTTAAGACCACTTATTTTTCCATAGTGTTAATACACTTTGACAGCTTCCCACCTGACAGTCATTAGTATCTCCAACTTTCCTCTGCACACTATGTAGCAGCAAACAGCGCCAATTTGGGCTTTAACTTGCTTTTCCTGTTCACAGGACTGTGGAAGCTGAAGTCACTGCAGAGCCTGGACCTGTCATTTAACAGGATAGTCCACATCGGGATGTCTGATTTTCATCGCTGTCTGCAGCTGGAGAGCATCTATTTAAAGAGCAACAAGATACGCACGGTCCACCCAGAAGCCTTCAGGGACCTCAAAAAATTACAGGTCCTAAAATCTTTCTTATAACTGTCTTAATGATGTGGAATTGTGGCCAATTAGATTAAAGGGCTATTTCCTTTTAAGGGTGTCTCCAGGTGCAATGTGACTAGCTCTTAATCAAAGTGTGTGAGTCTATTTAAGAACTCCTAAAACAACTGAAATCTAATTGCTCATAAAATCAAAGACCACAACCATGGAAACAAACTTAATAAGAATTCTCAGCAGCAAGAATTCACATTATTAGACTGTAGACATAGCTGGTAGATAAAGGACCTGCATAGAATGCCACAAGCCCTAGGTTCGATCCCCAGTATACACCTGTATTCTGGGGTTTGGGGAATTGAAGCAGGAGGATCATTAAGTTAAAAGTCATAGCCACATCATATCATGTTCAAGGCCAGTTAGCTTACATGAGACACTAAGAATGAAAGAAAGAAAAAGAAAGAAATTGGTGTATTATATATCTAAATCAAATTCAATTCAACTCCAAGTTCTCATTTTTCAGTTGGCAAGAAATTAAATGTGGCTTCTAAGAGTTTGAAATCAGCCTGATCCAGGGTTATGGAATAAAACACTGTCTTACAAACAAATAAATAAATAATGCCACCTACCTAGGCTGCAAGTTCAGTCTGAGGTGCCAGAAATCTTACATAAACGAGAGCATTGAAAGGTCCTTCTGAGCCACTGTGGTCAATGCTGAGACATCAACAGCTCAGGATCATATGGGTGGCTGGTGGCCAGTGACCCTGTAGTTTTCATATCCAAAGCATAAATGAACAGTAAAGATGAGAATGATAATAGCGCACACGTGTGCATCATTTACCACATGTCATGCCTTATTCTAAGCACCACTGACATTCCTGGTGGGGGATCTATGTCACATTTCAGAGCTTCGAGCCTTGCAAATTGTCTCCCTGACAAGGAGCTGAGGAATCCGTGAGTTTGCAAACACTTTTCTTCATGTCCTTTCTTCCAGTGAGGACAGTATAATGGCCCCTGTCTGTTGGTTTCACGCATGAGAAGAGATATACACACACTCGCACTACCAAGGCCACACAAGGGTTTATTTAAGAGAGTTCCCAGGTGGGTACAGAAACAGAAGCAGGACAGAAGGAGAGGTCGACCAAAACACGGCATCTCTTTCTAAAAGAAGGGATGTGCACCGGTTTACATAGTCACATTTAGGGGCGTGCCTCCTTACGAGGTGCATGCCACCAGAGCCATGTTGGCTCAACCACGTGGAGTGCCAGCAATATTACATCTCACTGTTTATGAGGTTTATGAGAAAACCAGGTTTATGTGGGGGGAGGGGAACGGGGGAAATGATCTGGGACGTCAGATCTCAAGGCTGCTTCAAGCTGTCTTAAGGGCAAAGTTTGTCTTTTCAGGGAACTGTATTTTTGACACTTGGTCTGTTGGATTTTTCGGGTCATTTTCTGCAGTCTGGATGAGCCTAAGCCATGGACTAGTAAACTTTGATTTTCTGGAGCTTGAAAAGAAAATTATGAGTTAGTAAAATAACTTTGAGAAGTGATAATATAGTGAGTGTACTCTGCTAGGTCTGGAGATGAAAAAAATGTTAAAATAGCTTTCAGTTCTTTTCTTTTGGTCCTGGGGAGGGGGCAGGAAATGGTCTGTTTTACCTGTATTGACTCTGAAAATGGCTCTTGGGTTTTGTTTTTGTTTTTGTTTTTTCATTTCTCCAGAAGCAGTGGCTGGAGGGTTCGTCTGCAAGGGAAGTAGGGAGGGTTGAGCCAAAGTACCTTGGAGCCTTTTGTTGACTTTCATCTTAGAAGCAGGCTGGAATGGAAAACTCAGAGATGGGGGATTTTAGAGAAATGTTTTATACTTGGTGGTCCACCTGGGAGACTGGAAGATTGGAGCTGACAGGTTGAAACAGATAGCAAGGTGAAGAGAGACGGCTAGAGCAGTTGGCGGAGTCTGAATTCAGGAGAAATGTGACTAGAAGTTAAAAAATCTCTTTTTATTAGGGGCATGGGGCAAGTTTGTTTGACCAAAAATGAGTGAGTGATAGTGAAAAACTCTGAAAACATAATTAGGTGGCAGTGTCTGATGAGGCCAGAATTATTTGTTTTTCATCTTAACAATGGAGAGGCTAGAAAGAGGTGAGACCCCAAAGCTCCTGCCTGCAGGACTGAGTATGTGGCTTTCATTGTCCATGAGGAGATGGACTGCTCTGATATTATTATGACTACTCAAGGTGCCCTCTTTGCAATGAGGGTGGTCAGCTTAGGGAAGCCTTGGCAATGCCCATTGCCCATGGCCAGACCTCAGATCAGTTGGGAGTCATCTCTGTGTAATGTCTCCTTGCCATGTGGGGCTGTGGGACACTCACTTAGATCAGCATTCCCTTGATGGAGTCCTGGACAAGGCCTGAACTTGCGTCTGTGAGGCTAGGCAAGAGCAAGGCAGTAGCTGGCCAGACAACTTTTGCCAACAGACAGTATCTCTCCTGTGATACACTTTCAAAGCCAACTCTTGCCTGAGGTCTCCTCTCAAGGTCTAAGTTTTGGCTCTGATGTCAGGGTAAAAAAAAAAAAAAAAAAAAAAAAAAAAAAAAAAAAAAAAAAAAAAAAAAAAAAAAAAAAAAAAAAAAAAAAAACAGATCATGCACTCATCGATATAGTATACTGTGAGAGTGCATTTAAATGTGAGGCATTTAAAAACCCGATGAATTTTATCTGCATGAGTTTTGCCTGTTTCCAAACTCGCCTTTACTCTATAGACTAATTTTTTATTTATCTGAGAAAGTTTTAACAGAGGAAATGAGGTGCAAATTTTTACTATCTTATCTATGGCAGTCACTTTTTCTAGAGGGAAAACTAGATTCGTGTGGCCAGACACAGAAGAACAGGAAGCCAGAAGGGAAAATTTAAAGTTGAGATATGAAAAGAAATAGGAAAACTCTTAAGAACAGAGAGCTGGAAGAGAAGGTTTAGAGCTGAGATATGAAAAGAGAAAAAGATAAGAAAAACACTTTCTATCTGCCCATGCGCTTGCAAAAGTTAGCTCCTGTAAAATATCTGGGTTGGTAAACCATTAGGCAGCTATTTTGAGTAATCTAAGGGGTAATTAGGCCATTTTTTGTGTAAAAAGAGAGATAAGCTTGGTGGCATCTAAATAAGGCAAAAGGCCAAGTGGTTTTTAACATCTCCACCACGTACCCTAAGGGTGAAGATGGAAGCATGGTTTTTACTGGCTTATTTTCTATTATTGACACCTAAGGGGGATACGGAACTCAGCAAGCCTAGGTCATTGTCCGGCAGACCGGTTCTGCAGAGAAGTGGGCCCACGCTGAACTAATTTGTCAATCGTCAGTGTAGCCCACTTAGACAATGCCCCAAATTATGCAAATCTTTGAGTTCTCATCAGAACAAAGAGGGAGCTCCAGGGAGATACACTCCACTCACAACGGGTAATGTGAGCCCATTGGCCCCAGCACCACATGCCTGGACCTATCCGCAGCATTGCCAGCAGAAAAACATCCATGGAAGACGCTAGTGCAAGTCCCTGTGGGGCAAGTCCGTGGATGGAACGGAAGACTGGGAAAAGCCAGGAGTGCGTGTTTGTCTGGGAAGGGGGCACTTATTAATAAAATCTGCAGGTGTTCGAATATTGCAGTGGCTGGGCAAGTAGAAGGTGGCCTTGTGGTGAACTTTGGATCAAGTTCTCTTAGCTTTTGTACACGTAAACTCAGGAAAGAGCCTATCCAAGTCATGGCACCAATGTTGGTTTCACGCGTGAGAAGAGACACACACACACTCACACTACCAAGGCCACAAGAGGGTTTATTTAAGAGGGTTCCCAGGCTGGTAGGTACAGAAACAGAAGCAGGACAGAAGGAGATATCAACTAAACATGGCATCTCTTTTTAAGAGAAGAGGTGTGCACTGGATTACGTAGTCATGTTTAGGGGTGTGCCTCTCTCTGTACGAAGCGCATCCCACCAGAGCCATGTTGGCTCAGTCATGTAGAGTGCCAAGAATACTTACACTGTCAGCAGCCTTTAGACATATCAGAGGGACAACTAGTGAAGTTGAGCGACTCTTCAGTCCCATCTTTATAACCTCCATTGCACATGCACACACACACACACTTTTTTAGGTCACTACTGTTCACTACAAACAAAGCTGGACTCACATGCAATTTCAAATGTTCCAGTGGCTAGACTTTAAAAATGAATATGAGGAGCTGGAGGGATGGCTCAGTGGTTAAGAGCATGTACTGTCATGACACCAATGTCTATGGTAACTACGAAATGGAGGCTCCAGAAAGCTGTGTCATGGAATCCCTGCCTTGCAGACATTTTGAGGTGATAAATCTGTGTGGTCTTAAGCTACACAGCTGTGGTAAGTGATGACACAGCAACAGACCACTGGTGCAGCCACTCAGGAACATCACCCATTGTGCATTCCACTGTATTCAACGGGTGCTTT
This sequence comes from Sigmodon hispidus, assembly GCA_004025045.1. Lineage (NCBI taxonomy): Eukaryota > Metazoa > Chordata > Mammalia > Rodentia > Cricetidae > Sigmodon > Sigmodon hispidus. The sequence goes on from PVIH01010280.1 coordinate 69,697, forward strand.
AAAAATGTAATCAGCTTAGCCCTGGGAAACAAAGTCCAGCGTGATGTGAACTCTCTAACAATGTGATTACCATTTGGTGTTGGTGGGGAGAAGGCAAGGAATGAACAATTAACGATACTCAAACCCTGCTGGGGCTAAGCTGACATTTCATAGTCACCATAGACACTGGTGCTATGGTTTGAATCTCACCTGAAAGCCCCACCAGAAGAGAGCAGACACCTAAGTGAGGTGGGCAGGACTTGCTGTCATATTGAGCTGTTGGACTTGAGGGTCTCAGTTTTTTACCAGCTATTGGCTTAAGCCTACCCACGGGTTTCTGCCCAGAAGCCTTCTCCATCAGGCTAGTCATGATGTTGCATCTTGTTTTGGAGATATTCTCCACTCTGGGTAAGAAAAGCATATCCAGTTTATGAAATGCCATCATGGAAGCGGCATCTCATAGCTGCTGCTGGCAGAGTCAATTGGCTAGAAACCAGACTACCTATCCTTCCTGCACTGGAGGAAAGATATTGCTTAAGAGTCTGAATACCAGAAGGTAGAATCATGGGGGACCACTCTGGAGTCTGTCTGCCAGAGCGGTTGTTATAGACGAAGAGCCCACTTCACCTGGCTGAGGTCTCCACCTCACTAAAGAGATTGACAGGTTGTGAAGAGGCCTTAACTAGCATGTCCTAGTTACAGATACATCTGTGTGTGGAATTTGTTTTCTGTGTTTCTCACCTGTGCATTTTATTGTATTTTATGATTCTTCGAAGCTCAAAAGTAAAAAATAGCATAGGGAGGCTATAAATCATCTTTGAGCACATGTGAAATATAACCATAATCCTCGCCTCACCAGAACTGAAAATATTCATAGAATTCCCTGCTCAGCATTCCCTTCTGTGTGGTTGGCAATAACTCCAAACACTGACTATGGACCATGATGAAGATGTTTGGCACCAAGAAGCTGAATATCACAGTAGTTGGCTTTTTCCTTCCGGAAGATGAATTTCACATTTGTACTGTCATATTTGTCTTCCCGTTGGGGCACCTTCCCGGAAGCCAGGTAGATTTTTAAAACATAAATCTATCGCCATACTTAAACTGAATGAAGTAAGTTTCACTGACATTTCAAATTATCCTTTCTTTTCTTAATCTTACCTCGTTCTTCTTACATACAGTGATTTGTGTATCGATCAGCTGCAGGTCTCCCAGCCTTCCTGGAATATATGAACCTTTCAGATGCTGTAGGAGGGGGATTTATTTTTCTAAATTACAATTCTGTTTTCATTTTTTCTCAGAAATTATTCTAAGTTATTTCATATGTTTTTTTCCTCCAGATGAACTTTCAGTTCCATGATTTGTAATATATGTATACTAGCATATATATATATATATATATGTAGTGCTAGAATGTAAAAATACACCAAAAAGAACATATCTACTCAGAAAAACATGATAATAACTCAGTGCAATGCTGAGACAAGGAATCAATGGGAGAAATTTTCTGTGCTCAGGCAACACGGGCCCCAGTAAAGTGCTCCCCTGGCCTCCTGCTTTCTGATTCCGGAGCCTTTTCTGAGAGTCCAGGTTACATAGCTGCTCTATACATGAAAATCACTCTCATTAAGTTCATGGAAAACGCAACTGTGTTTCTAATGACTTTGTTTGTAGTGAAGTTTTTTGATTGTTAGACTTACCTCATTTTAGGAATTTGTATATAATCTAAGATGTTTATTTAAAAATTGTCCTTGACCAAGGGACTGAGATAAGAGGGTTGGCATGAGTTCTGGGCCAGCCTCGATTACATAGTGAAAATCTGACCATTCTTGGGGATGGGAGAGAAATTGCCCTTGGTAATAAGTGACTTTTCTAGTTTTCACCCATGTCCTCTTTTGTTGAAGCAAGGTTGGCATTTTCTGTTTTCTTTTTTTTTTTTTTTTTGTCAAACAAATACAAGAAAAATTCTCTTTAAATATTTATATACATATTACCACATAATACTGTTACTCAAACCCATGGTTTATTTGTTTTAAATAAGATTAAATAAGTGGCCCCAAATGCTGATTTTTCTATCACAATGCCTGGATATTTTAAATCAAACCTCAGTAGGAGGGCTTTATTAAGTGGTAAACGCATGTGTGATAGTGCATAAGTTCAAGCTCTGAACACAAACACATTTAGAAGATCTGCTGCTCAAATAGCATTTTTTCAATACCAGGTGGAGGAGTATGATAAAATTCACTGAACTGGCAATCCAAAATTGCACTGTCATCAACATATACAACTGGATACACTGTCCCTCGTATACCTGATGCTGGACAATGCATGTTTTTTCCATTCAAATACACATTTAATTCTACATGGTCATATGTAATATCCACTACATCTCCCTCCTGAGGAAGACTGTTTGCTGGTAGCCTGTTTTTTATTTCGTTGTTGTGGTACAGGGCTCCATCATTTCTCATCACCAGGCTATGCATGTCTCGGCCAAGAGGAATCTGATTCAAGTTAACTTTCTGAGTTTCAACACCTATACCCCAGATTCCAGTAGACTGGATTTTGAACTCAAAGTAGCTTTTGTTCTGATGTAAAGGTGCACTGGCTAAACAACCTCCGGTGCCACAGATTCTTCTTCCGTTTTTCACAATGACAACATCTGTCCCCATGTACTGCGTGTCCAGCTGTACGGTGGGCATCTCCTTGAGAGGAATGTGTCCGCTCCCGCCGTCCCTGCAGCAACACAAGCAGCACCAAGCCGACGCGGCCATGGCGAAGCTACTCAGCCCCGCCACTCTGCCCGCGCTCGAGTGTTTTTGGGTCACGGGAGCTTCGCAGCCCTCACGGCTAAACCCAGGAGGGGAGGTGAAGCCCGGGGCTGGGGCAAGAACCGGAGCGAGAAAGCCCATTTTCTGTTTTCTGATCTGTAGTTCTGTTACCATCACCAGATAGTCACCAAATATCTCCTTCACACTAAGGTAGTGGCTCACAGAGGGTGTGTTTTGAAGTGAAGACACACAGTGAGGAGGCCAGAAAACATCGCAACTCTGTCATTTAATTTTTCAGCATTTCCGTTCGTTGTTATTGTTGTTTGGGTCAGAGTCTTATGTAGCTCAGGTCTCAAATTTGGTATTTTGTCCGCCCTTTCTCTTGTGATCCTCCTGTCTCTGCTTCCTATGCTCTGAGATTTCACTGTACCATCACACCAGAGTTACAGTTTCCAGTATTTACTGAGGACCTGTTCTGATCTAGACCCCTGTACCAATTATATTCTGTGTGGGGTATACTGTAAAAGGGGAGCTATGGAAGATGTTGGAGGAATCTGAGAAAACATACATAAAGCACTCAGAAGAATGCCTGGTGTACAACACTGCTCTGTTAGCAGTAGCTGCAGCCAGACCTAACATAACTTTCCCTGCTGTGGCATGCACAGCCATGCACAGCTTTACACACCCTAACCTGTCACTTGAGCCACTGAATCATTTACTGTCTGGCGGTTCTCCATGCATTTCTAATTGTGCAGGAGAAATGAGTCATCTTGAAGACATCGAATAGCCTCAAATGCACTAAGAATCACGTACAACTATCTGAGACAGTTAACTAACCACACAAAAAATTTCTGTTTGCTGGCCTCTCTGTTCACACCCTTTGCCATTTCCAAGATGATGATAATTTGAGAAATTCTTGACCTGGATCCAATTCTGAAAGATACTAGCATGTGACTCTGGGATTTACCATACGCTATAACGAAGATGAAATGTCTGGATGTCTGAAAAGCTTTTGCAAGCATCTAACCTATGAAGGATGCTGGGAGGTAGGCTCCTGGAGTATAAACAATTGCCAAGACACAGAGGCTAGGTGAGCAGGGCAGGAATTTATACCCAGTATTCACTGACTTTTATGCCAGGACTGAATTTGTATTGCTTTTTTGTAGAGCTAGAAATATCTGTGTACCTCTTATAGTTTTTTACCTCACTGACCTACATTTGCTTCTTTTCACGCAGATGGTAGACCTCAGAAGCAACGCACTGACCTCCCTTGCACCCATTGTGACCATTGCTCTAGAATTACCTCACCTGGAACTTGAGTTGGCTGATAACCAGTGGCAGTGTGGCAAGAGCAATGCCAACTTCCAAAATGTCACCTCTGCATCCTGGAGGAAAAAGTGGGATGCCATCTGCAACATGTTTGTGGGTAAGTAAATGATTTTTTTTTTCTGAAATATTTTGTTTGGCCTGGAAAATGCATATAAAAAGTCAGTCTCTTTAAAAATAGTGACAGTCCCTCATAAAAGCAAAGATGCTGGTCCCCACCCCATTTAGCTTGGGTTGAGTCCCAGCCCAGGCACTTTACCATTTTCCTTGGCTTCTGACAGGTTTTTTTTTCCTCACATGATCAAAGAAACACACAAATGAAATAGTTCTTTACCTAGAAAAGAATTTTGCTTGGAAGCCCCCAAAATTTTGTAAAGTTCTTTCCAATTCTTAATGGTTGATTAAAGAGTTTTACCATCATTCCAAATGCTCACTAAGCCCTAAAGTATGACTGTCTGAGTACAGAAATAAAGCACGCAGATTTCAATAGTCAATCAAAATCTCATCCCTTTCCCATGAGCGGATTAAACCACCGAGGCAGGACAATCTGGGGAGGTTTTAGCCCCTGCTACACTTACTATTGCCCCTGCCAGTAGGGTCTTCAATGTGGACCCCACTGAAGAGAGGGGGCGAAACAAAAGAACAGAGGCCAAGACAGAAACCTCCTGATCAATCCATAGACCTTTATTTTTCAGCCAGCAGTTAAATAGGGACTCAAGGTGAGAAAGTTCACACAGACAGATAGGGTGGGGACATTCCACAGTCAAAAGGTATTCTGCTAAAACAGGATGTGTTACTTTGGAAATCTATCTATCAATTGCCTAACCGGTAAACAGACACCTGTTTGTTGCCTCGGAAAAAGCTTAACTCATAGTAAAAATGAAGCCTAATTTGAGTCTTGCCTGAAGAGCTGAATTCCTGGCATAGCTTGAGACAGAGGGTACATTGGCTCTCAGTTCTCTGCACACTATCCTGAAAACAAGATTTAAGACAAAAGACTTGGAATCTGACCACTTTGGGTTTGCCATTAAAGCAGTGTCATGGTCATGACTATTGAGTCTGGAAGATATCTATGAGGAACAGAAGGAAGTCATCAGGCAGGACTGGCATCCTGAGTGTGTAGGGCAGAGGAGAAAAGAGGGTGCTTTACTGTTTACCAGAACTGGAGAATAGTCAGGACCTACTATCCCAGCCTACAAGTAGAGCAGATGCAGATTCAACAGAGGGCTAATAGAATGTTCTAGCAAATGTGAAGGAGTTGAGAATATGGAAGAAGGAGAAGCCACGTGTCATCCCTGCCATCTGGCTATTTCCACCTGTGGGCAGCAGTCAGGCAGGAGACCTCAAAAACAACCTCTTGGGGGCCTTGAGAAGTAGGTCTATGCCTCACAGTCTTGTGAAAATGTATATAGAACCATGTGCAAATTTTTGGCAATGAATAGGAATAAATACATGAATAAATAAAATTGCCCTATACATGTTTAAAAATATATCTTACTAAAGATTGGGGAGGGTTCCCAGAAACTCTGAAAGCATAGGGGGCTATTACAACATCTACTCAGTGTGCTTTTCTATCTCCCTTTGCAGGAAATGAGAAGCCATATTTGGAGACCCCCCAGATCAGAATTCCTAGGGATACACACCTTCCTCCTACAACAAGTGACATGAAAAGCCTTGTGCAGAGCACAGCAGAGATGCCCCAGAAAGGAATGGATGTTCATCTTCCCACTCTGGAGAAGGATGCATGGGTGGACTATAATGACCTCAAGGAGATATGGTCACAGCCCCCCATAGAACTTAGAGACTCCCAGGATGAACACTTCAATTACAGAAATGATGATGATTCCCCAGGCCTTACCCTGGTCATCTGCCTGTCGGTGATCAGCACATTTGTGGTGGCTTTCTGCCTAGGTGCTTTTGTAAGACCTTATATTGACAAATTGTGGCAACAAATATGCCCGGGCAAAAGGCCTAGTCCAGAAAATGCCTATTCAAATGAGGGCTTCTATGATGAAGTTGAAGCACCTCAACGTGTAGAGCCTCAAGGAATAGAGCTGCACCATGCTTCAGACCACTCAAACCTTTATGAGAGACAGAACCCTTCCTGGGTGACCGAGCCAACCCCACATGGTGCTGTCATGTCAGAAAGGGTCCTAGGGGACAGCAGAATGGATCTCAGTAGTCAACACAGGCCAGCACATTTCGAGGATAATACTGCGACAAGAAGTACAGACTGCTATGTGCTTCCATACAGCCACATGGTCCACCTGGCTCTCCGTGGACTTTCAAGTGCTGATACTCACGAGCTGAGTTCAGCAGTGCACAATCAGAATCATGTTCCTGAAGAATTGCATTATGACACAGTGACCCAGGAATATTCTCTCCACGAGGGTGTGATGGATGGGTCTCCAATTGCTGTCCCACTGGGAACTGTCCCCCACTCCATGGACGATGGATGCTATGAATTGTGCCTGTCACGGCCAAGAGATGTTGTAACTCCTGTCTCCAAAACTCTAGTAGATGCTGAGGAATCAAGTTTCCAGGAAGCCAATGCTAAGGAAAGGTTTTCAGATGTCTATGATGAGGTCCCATACAATGACACAAGAGATGATGGATGCTATGAATTGTACCTGTCACAGCCAAGAGATGTTGTAACTCCTGTCTCCAAAACTCTAGTAGATGCTGAGGAATCAAACTTCCAGGAAGCCAATGCTAAGGAAAGGTTTTCAGATGTCTATGATGAGGTCCCATACAATGACACAAGAGATGATGGATGCTATGAATTGTACCTGTCACAGCCAAGAGATGTTGTAACTCCTGTCTCCAAAACTCTAGTAGA
>PVIH01010281.1:0-76606 GCA_004025045.1 Sigmodon hispidus
GAGAGGACATCCTTGTCTAGTTCCTGACTTTAGTGGGATTTCTTTGAGTTTTTCTCCATTAAGTTTGATACTGGCTGTCGGCTTCTTGTAAATCGCCTTAATTATATTTAGGTATTCTCCCTTTATTCCTGATCTCTCCAGGGCTTTAATCATAAAGGAGTGTTGGATTTTGTCAAAGGCTTTTTCTGCATCTAAGGATGTGATCATGTGGTTTTGTTCCTTCTAGTTCCAAACATTTGTCTTCAAGTTTCTTTGTGTCCTTGTTTTTAACAGTAGAGTAATACTCCATTGTGTAAATATATCACATTTTCTTTATCCATTCCTCTTTGAGAGATATCTAGCTTGTTTCCAGGTTCTGGCTATTACAAATAAAACTGACATGAACATATGTAGAAAGAGTTTCTGGCCTGGCCCAGCCCTGCAGTCTAGACCCACTTTTAGCCTTTAGCTTCTTTCCCCCACAAAAAATGACTCAGATGCTTATATTAATTACATTCTGTTCAACCTATGGCTAGGGCTTATTGCTAGCTAGCTCTTGCATTTTAACTCAACACATTTCTATTAATCTATTTTGCCATGTGGCCCATGGCTTACCTATTTCTTTACATCTTGCTTCTTGGGCAACTGGCTTGAGTATCTATCTGTCTGACTCTGCCCTCCTTCCTCTTTATATATGCTTGAACCTCCTGCCTACTTCTAAGATGCCTCACTATAGGCACAAACAGTCCCTTTATTAACAAATAATATTCACAGCATACAAAAAGACACCCCACATCAAACATAGTTGAGCAAGAGCCTTTGAGTGGTATAGCTGGATTGATGTAGGTTAATTCCCAGTTTTCTGAGAAACCTCAACACTGATTTCCAAAGTAGCTGTACAAATGTACATTCCCACAAGCAGTGAAGGAGTATTCTCCTTGCTCCACATCCCCTCCAGCATAGGCTGTCATTGGCATTTTTGATCTTAGCCATTCTGGTAGGTGTAAGAAGGAATCTCAGAGTCATTTTGATTTGCATTTCTCTGGTGACTAAGGATGTCAAACATTTCCTTTAGTGTTTCTTGGCCATTTGCAATTCTTCTGTTGAGCATTCTCTGTTTAGATCTGTACCTCATTTTTAAATTAAATTATTTGGTTTGCTGACATCATGTTTCTTGAGTTCTTTATATATTTTATTAATCAGCCCTCTGTCAGATGTGGTATGTTGGTGACTATCTTTTCCCATTCTGTTGTCTGCTGTATTCCATATCTATCACCCTGCACAAAACTCCAGCCCAGCCAGATCAAAGACCCAACATAAATTCAAATACCCTGAACCTGATAGAAAAAAATTGGAAAATAATTTCAAATGCATTGGCATAAGAGATAACTTCCTAGGCAGATCACCAACAGGCACTAAGATCAACAATTAATATATGAGTCCTTATGAAATTGATAGGGTTTTTTGTTAGGCAAAGGACACTTTAAACAATATTTTTAAACAACATAATATAGTATAACAACTATGTACACAGCATTTAGGTTTGTTAGCTATTATAAGTAATGTGAAGAGCATTTAAGGTATATTGGAGTATATAGTTTTGATTGTATAGTTTTGTTGGTGACTATCTTTTCTCATTCTGTTGTCTGCTGTTTCCTATATCTATCACCTGGCACAAAACTCAAGCCCAGTCCTTCCTCTGCCCTGATTAGTTCTGTGTTAGCTGGATGCTCCTAGAATCTCAGGTGCTCTCTTGCCTGGAACAGAGGTGAGCTGAGTCTACATTATGCTCAAGCCTAGAGTAAAATTTTTCTCCCTCAAAACTGGGAGTCTTCAGTGACTCTCATTTTTGGTTTCTTCTCCTGAGCCAATGACATAATCTGGAAGGATATTGGCCATTACCTTAGCAACTTCCTGAAGCTATGAATGGAACCAGTATCAACAAAGCCAGACGGACTGAGTGAAAAAAGGCTATTCCAGAGATGGCAACTGTAGGTCCTTGGCATTGTCCGGGAACTTAGGAGCCATTTAGATATGTTCATTCCTTTTTCAACAATCTTCAGGGAAGGTATGACCAGTGCTCAACTAATAAAGACTCAACATAGGCCTCACCCAGTGCCAGGTCTTTTCAGGAGAGGTGAAATCTTTTTTGTTTCTAATTCCTAGTTTCCAGAAAGCTTATGCTTAAAAGTTATATAACCACTCAGAATATAATCAGTGAACATCTAATAACGCATACATGTGTTTATTGTCTAGCCCTTTAAGAAATAATCACACACACATACACAAAAGAAATAATCACACAAATTACTTATTGTTAAATTAAAAAGTCCCTTATAAAATAACCCATATAAGAAGAATTCAATTTTAAAAATGCATATGTAGAAAAAAATAGAAAAATTAATGGTAATTGCATTTTGAAAGAAAGTTTATTATAGGACTTTTTAATTTTCCTTTCTTTGCTTAAAAATAAGTATATGCTAGTTCTGTAATAAATTCATGAGGCAATTTAAAATTGTTTTAAAAGAGTATAAAAGCAATAATAATAAGAAGAAATTCAAAGTACATGCAGTAAAACAGAAAGCAGTCTTGCCACACTTTAGAAAATTCTATTCTTTCTCCAACAGAAAGAGCAAGCACTACTAATGAATTAGTATGTATCTGTTCAAAAATATCTGTGTTGGTGTATGTAAATAGATTTTTATACCTATATACTATATGATACAATATCATATAAACCCATATATATTATATGACTATATATACATATATGTACACATATAGGTACATACTATAATAACTTCTCTAGGACTTACTTCTTCCAAGTAACAAAATATTATACCCATATTTCTTGTAAGTTCATAAAGATCTACCTCATTATCTTAAGTGTTGTGTATTTCTCCAGGATAGGGATACACTATAATTGATTTATCTGAACTATTGTGGATGAATATTTGCTTGAAAACTATCCTGCAAGCATCTCAACAATTGCTCTCATCAAAGCAGATGTGACTGCTTACAAAAGACTCTCAAAATCAGACCTGCTAACTGTTGATGATCCCTCCTTAAGGAGTGAGTGGGAAACAGTACTGGACCCTCATCTTAGATTCCAGACACTCAAGTGATGTAACAAGTCTTTCTGTATTCTGTGAAATATACCATTGGTTAATAAAGGGACTTTTTTAGCCTATGACAAATCATCTTAGAAGCAGGCAGAAAATTTGAGCATAGATAAAAGGTAAGGAATATGGAGTCAGCCAAAAATGCTGGGAGCTGCCACCCAAAAGATCAAGATGTAATGTAACACAGGTAAAGCCACTAGACACATGGCAAAACATAGATTAATAGAAATTAGTTAAGTTATAAGAGCTATCTAATAATGAGCCTAAGCCATAAGCCAAACACTTTGTAATTCTTATAAGCCTTTATGTGATTATTTGGGGCTAAGTGGCTATGGGATTGTGGGTCTGGACCTCAGGATGAACAACTTAGAAACCTCTGATTACACTCAAGACTGAATCTTTCTGGCCAATTGTATATAAATCTATCCTAACTGCACATAGCCCTGTGGTCTCAAGAGATGCTGGAATATATAGCCATAGAAGATTATTCTATCTATACAGTTACAGATAAGTCACCATCTGTGCTAGGGTGAGACCTTTCAGAGGTGTGACACATTTAGAGTTGGTCACTAACATACCAGTAAGCAATGCTCATTCTTGTTTTGTAAGTAATCTCAACCAACGCATTGGCTTCCCCTGCTGGGCTTTAGTGGCATCATACTTTGGTTTGTCTTCTAAGGTGGTGCCCTCTAAGGAGGGAGTAGACATTTGTCTATGCTTTCCCAAGGACAGAGTTCTCCTAACAGTCTTTCTTCCCAGATCTTTATTAAAACCAGCAACAGATGAAGACAAACACTATCTGCTTATACAGCTTTATGCAAGGGTAATTTAAAATTAATTACTGTGAATTACTAGAACTTCTGGGTGGGTGAGTATATTTTTAAAACTATGATAAATACTGTCAACATGCCTCCTGAGAGGCATGTCCAGTTTCTAGTCTAGTGGCAAGCAGTCTCTGCTTGCTTCAACACATTCTCATTATCCCTAGAGATTGGCAGCTTAATATTGATTAGTGGGTAGGCACATAGTATATTTTGTTTCCCTGGGTAAACTTTGGAAACTACTATTTAGTGGTTATTTTGGGTTTGTTGAGCATTATTTTATAAACTTTAAAAAATTTTAAGTGCATTTTAATAGTATTTCCAAAATATTTATCCCTAGAAACCTTTATATAGATGAAGTATCAACTCACATCTTTGGCTTAAAGGTACAGTCATCTGAAGTAATTTTCAGCTGATGAATTAAGGATCAGAATTAGTGGCATCCTATAGGTTTTCAAAAAATAAATACAAAGATATAATAGACTACATGGTGACTCAAAGTCTAGCCATGAGCTGGTGTTTGGAATGAAGCCTTGTCTTGTTGAGAGCTCATAGATGGAGATAAGAATGCTATATGGCTAGTTTGGAGAATTTGTAAGGCTAGCTGTTAAAGCACCACTCTTGCTTATATATAACCTCATGCAAGAGCATCAGAGGAACTACTTATTCACTGCACAGAGCAGCTCAGCAGGAAGGAGGGAGATGGGAATTTGCACAGAAGAAAGAGAATAAATCACAGAATAAACAAATATAGCATCTTGGTGGTGAAAGTGAAAAAATGAAGGATGGACTCATTCTTAGAAGTGGCTCAAAGAGGGTATATGGACCAAATGTACCTGGTGCAGGCTTTCTCCTCCCTAGAGTACTGCTCTGTTCCACATAAAGGATATCCACATAGATTTAGGGATCATTCTCATATCTCCACAATGCTGTTCATATCTGTCCTCTCTCTGCTTATGCTGTCAGGGATCTAAGATGTGAAGCTGCTGAGCATCATGAGGAATCTAAGAGACCATTCACTAAGACACTGTGGCTATCTTCAAGGCTCATAGTGGTCAGGCTGATGAGCAGAGGACTAGGCGAAGCTCTCTGTGGATGTTGAGTATAGCCCTATGAGATAGGTAGTATCTACCTCTCATGGTCTGAATGTGTATGTCCCTCCCTAATTCACATGTTAAAATCCTAACCCCAAAGTGGTAGTAATTGGGGGTGAGGTACTGGGGAGGTGATTAAATCTTGGAAACAGTGCCTTTTGCAATAGGTTTCATGTCTTTAAAGGAAAGCCCAAGAGAGATCTCTTACTTCTTCAACCATACAAAGGCAGAAGAAATAGCTGCCTGCGAGTATAAGCTCTCACCAGATTCAGTCCCAGGCTTGATCTAGCAATTCCCAGCCTCAAAGCATTGAGAAATAAAATCCCTTTGTTTTAAAAATCACTGGGAATGTGATATTTTATTATAGCAACCCAAATGGATTAATATAGATCATTCTTTGAAGATATTAAATCTGAGGCTTAGAGTGATGATCTAAGATGCCTAAGATCACACAGTGTTTATTGTGGATGGCTTCAGCATGACCTCCAAGGATGCCAAGATCTTGTTTTATTCTTCTTGAGTGCATACACAAAAGACTCTATATCCTATCACAGAGATACTTGCTCATCTACGTTCATTGTAGCTCTATTCTCAATAGTCAGAAACTGGAGACAGCCTAGATGACCATCAACTGACAAATAAATAATAAAAATGTGGTACTCTTACACAATGGAATATTATTCAGCTATTAAGAAAAATTAAATCAGGAAATGTATGAGTATGTGGGTATATCTAGAAACAATCACCCAGAGACAATACATACCTCCCAGAGACAAATATTTCATGTTTTCTCTTACATGTGGATAGTATCTTTTAAGTTTTCAATATGTGTATTTCAAGTCACTTTAAATGGATACAAAGCTGAACAATCAGAGCCCTGGTTGATGTAGCTATGAGATAGGAAAGTAGAAAGATACAAATCTACAAATGAGAGGATGGACATGAGGGGCCATTGATGGAAACACAGCTTCTAGTCCATGGTCCAACCCAAAGCTAGCTCTGGCAGGTAGGCAGCTTGAACAGAAAAGCAGCTTGCCAGTCTCCATTTCCCATCTATTTTAAGAAAGTAGGGACTGATGGTTAGAATGGACTGAATTCCTTTTTTAGAGAAATCAACACATCTTCCACAATAGCCATATCGAATATTTTTAATTATTCAAGCTGCACAGACTAATTAAATCACTGTAGAAAATCAAACAAATTAAATGCATGTAAGTCAAAGGCAGTGTGAAGATAGTCATAGTTAGACTGTGCAACAGGACCCATCCAGGTGATAGAGAGTTCAGGCTTCATGGGTCTTTGGCCTTGTTCTAACCATTGGTCTTAGGATTAGAGCAACTCCAATAAGTTTGTTTACACAAAACCAGAATGAGCCAAATTTGGTCCATATGCCAGTATGCTGACCTCTGGCTTATGTCAATCATATTAAGTGGAAACTCTACCCTCTCCCAACCTCAGGTCTGTGCATCATAACATCTTACCCAAGATTTAGTCCTTAAGTCAGCAAACAACAGAATTCCCTGTCAGGCTTCAGAATTGTCTGTGGGAACAGCCACCTACTTTAGGGAAAGTACAGTGAGACTCCCACACTGAGTGCCTCCTCAGTGACTTTCTTGCTGATAGCAAGAACTCATGTTACTGAAATCATCTCCCCAAGGCTCCTTTCAAAACATTTTTCTTTAAATCTCTTAGACCTTCAGCATTGTATTAGATTAAGCAGGCCTATCACAACAGCTCTCTCTCTCTCTCTCTCTCTCTCTCTCTCTCTCTCTCTCACACACACACATATGTATAAACTTGTGTACATCTATAGATCTAGATATATGGTGAAATACATACATATACATTCACTGAATATATTATTCACTGAAATAATACAATGCATAAGAGTCCACTGCTTTTAATGTAAAAACATAGTGGTCACTGCCCCACATGGTAGCAGAGCATCCGTCCTATCATGATATCACTAGCCCTTCACTTACCCTGCACACTCATTTATAAATCAGTTCCCTCTCTTCCTTTCCTTCATTGGATAGGATACAGTTACAGTCACTCACAGACTCAGACAGAAAGCCTGGGATTGAATAGCGATCAGTAGAGTGCACAGAGACACCTATTTTCCAAGGGGACACAGGATCCCAAGGGTGCACCACAGCGCCCCAGTTTGGGAACCACTGCTATAAACACTGGGTTTCTCAGTCATTCTATTTCTGGGGTGGCTTCTGACCTCCCCCAAAGTTCTGCAACATTTGTTCTCATGTAAGTTCAGTCCCTTGGATATGTGTCTTTCCCATTGCGTTGATCACAGGATCTTTGACACTAGAGAAGAAGGTAGGGGACTCTCCACTGGAGGCTCAGGTCCAAACCTGAATTTATAACTTTCACAGCCAGTCATCTTGCCCAAGCCCCAGTTCCTCTGTTTGCAAGCTACAGAGATTCAACTCCAACGTCCTGTCTGTGTGTGTTCTCTATTACTGTGAGATAAGGAGAAATAAACCAAAGCAAGGCATTCATATTCAGGTTTATGCAGAGACAAATACCCTGTCTTACACCAATAAGAGCCCTGTTATTATTTAATGAGAGATACCAGAGCAATGGGATATTATAACTAACATGGATCCCAGAGGTCATTTGGAATGTTGGCCTTAGTTTGCTTGTCAATTTATTTAAATATTTGCATCAGGGCTACATATTACTCTTATGAAGACAAGATTACAGGGGAGAAAACTGGGATACTGCAACAAAAAATTTAAGATAGTGAAAAATATATAAATGCTATATTATCTATGTTACTTTGGTGCATCTGTGGGAATCCAACCCAGACCTGGGGAACCAGGGGTGGTCTCTGAGAGGATGTCACACACCAGTGAGTTCTGAAGGATCTCACAGCTATATAGACAGTGAGATGTGGTGCAGATGTGACTCTCTAGGGAGAGGCAGCCCCATCCCATAAGCTGAACTTTCTCTCTGGATAAAACAGCAGGGATTGAGCTGAGCACCAACATTTACGTCTCTGCTTCCTGACAGTAGACTTACCAAGACAATTGCTCTGTGCTCCTGTGGCCACATCTCTTCTTTCTTCCCCACCATGAGCATGCTTGGAACTGGGAAGTGAGCAGGGATATCCTGGTCATTTCTCCCAAATCTGCAATACCTTATAGCCCCAACAAGAGTCCAGAATGTACCTCATACATTAAAGGAACTTAGGTCTCTGGGGGACTTCATAGGTTTCAAGAACATTGGTCACACAGCTTCAGGTCATTCTCTGTCATTTATCACAAACTACTGCATCAGAGAACATTCATTTGATAGCAGACAGGTAGTTTTCAGGAAAAAGCAAAAGTTCAGGCAAACAGATGCAGAATGCAAACCATACTTCCAAAGTGGGAAAATAAACTCTGCTGTTCACTGGACAGACGCATGGACAATGAACACCACGTATCAGCAGAACAAAGGTGCCATGGACTCTCTGCTAAAGCCACCTCCAAGAGTCATCACCACATGCTGCCTACAGCTCCCTTTTTCTCTGACTAAGCAAGAACCCTGAAGAGATTATAGAAAGAGAAAAACCTGATACTGAGGGTAGCTCTTCAGGGTTGGGTGACTGGGACAAGTAGATGCCTCCATTGCATAGACCCTAAGTTGCCCCTCCAAGATGAAATTCAGCAACTGGGGATGGCTCAGAGCCTCTCCTCCAACCCCGTGGGGGGGCAGGCAAGAGCATTAATCAGCCAGCGTTTAATTACCAGCTAACTAATTATTGAGGAGGGGAGCTCCAGGTCCCTGCTGGTTCTCAATAATTAATACATACACTAGTTAATGTGATGGCTCTTCTCTATCTCTCAGCAAAACTCCACAGTGAACTGTATCCCCCAGTCACAAGATAGAGGCCCCAAAGTTGTCTTCAGTCCTTCCTTTCAGCAACCCTTTCCACATCACTGATCATGTACTGCCATGTCCAGCATCTCTCAGGTCCATCCTCACAGTAGAGTTGGCCCTTGAATGTCCCCTGCAGGCCCATATGTAAAAGGCTTGTTTTCCAAGGTGGTACTGTTGGGTGTGGCTGAACCTTTGGGAAGTAAAACCCTGCAGAAGGTCCTTGGGTTACTGTAGGGTATGCCTCTGAAGGATATTTGAGGATCTTGGTCTACCTAATCTCCTTCTTTTGCCTCTTGCCCATGAGGAGAATAGTTTTAGTTTACTAAATATGCTTTTCACTTGTGATGTGTGGGTGTCAAGGCAATAAGAGCTGCCAAATGTGAGACAAATATAGAGTTCCTCTTAATGACTAGATTGTCTCAGGTATTTTGTTACAGTGAAGGAGAGCTGACAGGCACTTCTCCTCCGTGTGTCTATTTCTCCTATAGTCCAGGTGCTCTCCAGCATTTTCAGCTACTGAAATGTTCTTCCTCCCTGGAATCTCCCTTGTTACCACTGCTTCTCCTAACCCAACCTCCTTTCTGTTCCCAATTTTAAGAAGATTTAATCCTTCTGCCTATGACACAGAATCAAAAGTCTTGTATATAGCCTTCAGTGCCGCCCTACCTAGTATTTATCCTTAAGTCAACCGCATAAGTACTGTCAAACACCAGCTTTGGCCCCGAGTGACAAGGCACCTTTCTATGGCCCTAAACACCACAGTGGAGAGGCTACAATGGGATAACTGCATTGCCTACTACCCAAGAAAAATACTTCTTGGTTAGCCTACTACATACATACAAACATTCTCTAACTCATCATGTCGCTGAGCTCCCCCCATCCCCACTATTTCATCTACCTCTCCCTTTTTGCCTCACTTCCCTCGGTGTTCCTTCTGGGACTTTCTTCTTCCTTCTTCTTTGTCTCTCCTTGAAGGATGACCGCCTGTGGCCCCTTTCCTTCTTTCTCTACTTATGTCCTTGGAGATCTAATCTAGTCCAATTTCAAAGACCTCCTGGACACTGAAGCCATAGCAGTTTGTATCTATAGCACTGCCATATCCTTAAGCCTCAGGCATGAATACCCAATTACATAATCTTCATTATCAGACACCTCAGCTCCAGCAAAGACAGCAGCCAATTGTTTGGTCTTACCTACCAACTCTCTGATCAGCTCTTCTGTCCAGCTGTCCTCAAGTATAATTGCCAGATAGCTCATTAAATAGGATCATCATCCATACAACTAATAAAGTACCAAACCTAGATGACCTCTTAAAGGTCCTTGACCATTCTGGATAAAACTACAATTCTTCCCATAGTCTTTCTTTGATGTATTTTTTTTAGTCTCCACTACAGTCTATCTATTTCATTTTTAGGAAGCAGAAACACATGCCCTCATGGATAAAATTGTGATTAAAATATTTTCAACAGTTATTTGTTATATCTCTGTATATGTGTGCATACCTGCATATGCTTATGTGTATTGTGTACACTCAGGAGCCTGTAGAGACCAGAAGAGGACATTGGATCCTTTGTGACTGGGGTTAAGGGCAATTGTGAAATGCTTTGTGAGTACTGCAAACTGAACCTGGGCACTCTGTTAGAGTAAGTAATCACCTTCCCAGCACCCATCAGCACCCATAATTTAAAATGACTTAAAAAAATCACCTTAAGTTAATGATTTGCCAACCACTCCTCAAAGAACATGTTGCGTTCTTCGAAGCAGTGTAGGATTGACTTATTTATCCTTTAGGTGAGTAGAAGAACTGAGTCTCCAACAGGCAACAGGATCTCCCACATCTGTGCAATTACCATGGAGCATGTGGAGGATTTGTGTCCAAAACTTGACTTCAGAGCATAGGTTAGGAGAAGTTTGCTTCATTAACCAGCCTCATCCTCTCATACACCCAAACAGACATCATTATCTGGTTCTCTCAGGAAGCAGATGGAGCCTAAGAAACTTCACAACATAAACAAAGCCCATCTACCCTTCTTAGCCATGCCGTAGGTGTGTTGCTAGGATATAAATGCTCTTTTCATCATGCAGGTGAGGTATAGCCACAGTTTTCAGAACTGTCCTGTGGTAAGTCCCTAGCATGCATCTGCAAAGTGCTTTCAGTAGAAGAAGGTAGATCTAGCATGGTGGACTAGGATAAGTTGAGCTTGTCCTGGAATTGGGGTCTGGGAGGGGAGGAAGCCTCTGCTGAGTGTCCACACCCTTTATTTCTCATCATACAACAATTCTTCAGTCTAATTGGCCAACTTTGAGTGAGCTGGGGTGACCTACTTTGGTCTGGACTAACAAACACATTCCAGATGACTGACACCTTTTATTGGGGACACTTTGACCTGTTTCTCACCCCTTTGGTCTGCCTGCCAAGGGAAAGGGTTACTTCAGGCCTTAGTGCCGACTTGTTTTTATTTTGTTTAAATTGTTTTTTCTATGTCCTTGCAAAAATAGCAAGCTTGCCCAAGTGCCAAGCTCCTATGGCAATAAGTGTGCCTTAAATAGATGCTAAACACATGTATCCCAGCTCCCATGAGTCAGTGGAAGCTTTGGGGGGATTTGATTACATAAATACACAGGAACCATGTCTGTCTCTAGGATAGAAGAGCTGTATAGCTCTTAAGAGAACTGTGTTCAGACACAAGAGGCTGATGTGATGAACACACACATACCAGTGTGAGGTCACTTTCTCCCTGGATGGAATGTGTCAAAAAAAAAAAAAAGTCTCAGTAAATAGAGAATGAACAGAAAGGCTACCAAAAGACCTGAAGAGCTTGTTTGTCATTAAAGTACTTACGGGTAATGCTTCAAGAGATAGGCAGGGCTGTTTTTCACTAAAACTTTATTTATACTTAAGGAACAATAACAAACAGGATATCTGGATGCTGAAGTGGACAGGATGTTTATGATTTTGTTCTTTGGCTGGACTTCTAGTATGTCACAGTGATGTCAGCAAAAGCAACAAAGCAGGACTTTCAATGTAATGTAAAGTTTCTCCTCTAGAGGGGCATGGGATCATACACAAATGTGGGTGTGAGGGCATATGCAAATGACAATGCAAATGAATATATTGTGTTGAATATATTGAATAGTGAATATATTGTGTTGAATATGTGTTGGTAAATGCCTGAGAGGAATAGGCAACAAAAATAAGTGAGATTTGGTTAGTGGATTTAGGAAAGCAGTCACACTTTTAGGCTGTGACCCACAGCTCACTGGGACAGTGGGACCTGGACACCATGAAATTAGTGGTCTTTATGAACAGAACTGAAGAATGTATATGCCCATCAGTAAGCAGATGCCTGATCTGAATAGATTCATATTTATTATTTGACCATTTAGCCAGCTGGAAGTATATTACTTTGAACACAGAATTCTACAGATGATCCCCAACCTTACCATTCACAGCTTTCCAAAAGCATTAGGGTAAAAGGCTGAAATATGGACACAAAATGTATCAGAATCAGTCACTATTCAAGATAAACTATTTAATAAGCTTCTTAGTCCATTCTGTTGCTATAACAAAATGCCTAAAGATTGGTACTTTATAAAGAAATGAGGTTTATTTAGCTAATAGTTTAGAGACCCAAGATCATGAAACAGGCATTTGCTTGGGTCAGGTAAGGTGAGTCTTACTATATCACAACATAGCCAGAAAAGAGCATCATTGTTTGAATGTATGAAGGGTGGGGGTAAGTCAGTAAATTATATAATAAGATGAGACATAAGAGAAATGAAGCTGAGACCGCTGAACTTCTTTACTATAGATTATTCTCCTAAGAACCAAGGGAGTCCCCAAAGATGTTTGCCAATGGAGTACTATCATCTTACCACCTCCACTAAACCACCTCTAAATGTCTTATCATCTCAAAGCAAGCTTCCACAGAATGGAGCTTGAAGGGACATCCACCAACCATATTGTAACCTTATCAATTTAATTGGTAAACTATACAGAACTTCATACTTGTGAGCCGCCATGTGGGTGCTGGGAATTGAACCTGGGTCCTTTGGAAGAGCAGCCAGTGCTGTTAACCGCTGAGCCATCTCTCCATCCCTGCAGAACTTCATGTTTGTAAATGAGCCCTTTACTAACATTGTTCACATGACTGGGGGTCACTACAGTGGAGCCAAACCTCTGCATCCTCTCCAGCCTCTTCCTCTCTTCCTCCCTTCCTCGACTTCCCTGTTCAATGTTCTCCACATTGTCCTCTGTGGTCACTTTCCTGTCTGGAACCTGAAACTCTCCTCACGTCTTATCTGTGTTCTTTTCCTGTGTTGTTCCTACTAACTCTGCAGAACTTGCTAACATGGCCTTTTCCATGTGACATTTTTCCACAGGGTCCCATCAAGGCCAGACTTCTCTGCTTCATGTCCCTACAAAGCTGACTGTTGGGCCAAGCAAACATATAAGCAGGCTATTTGCTCATTGGTGTATAAATTCTACCCTCAGTTATAAGTTCTCGGAGAGAAGGAGTCATGTGCTAGCTCCTCCCAGCACAGGGGTTGGTACATGGGGATTACCAATTCCAGCATAGGGGCTGGCACATGGGGATTACCAATCCCAGCACAGGGGTTGGTACATGGGGATTACCAATCCCAGCATAGGGGCTGGCACATGGGGATTACCAGTCCCAGCATAGGGGCTGGCACATGGGGGATTACCAGTCCCAGCATAGGGGCTGGTACATGGGGATTACCAGTCCCAGCATAGGGGCTGGCACATGGGGATTACCAAACAATAAGTGGACATTGGTCAAGTGTGATTCAGGCATAATTCTTTGGTGGTGGATCATAAGACTATAGTGACCATTTCCCTGGGGACCGATGGAACACCCCCACCTTGTTCACTATTTCTGGGTCCCTTTTCTGTACAATTGGAAAGTCAATTAGATTGTGCCATCATCCTTCCTGATGTCTGTCTCAAAGGGTGGTACATGGTAACAATGATAAATGAAGTGTTGGCTACAGATAATAACAATAATAATACAAGTTATGAGGGGATTAACTGACATGCCCAAGAAGTTTATAACTCAGAGAGAAAGTAGACCGGAAATCTAGACCTCTGAAATGAATGCTTGATCCATTTCCCACCAAATCTTGTCTTATCAGGAGAGTCAACTCTGACTTTGCTGAGGATAGACAGAGAAACTTTCCATCGTTCATCTTTGCCAACTGCTGGATTCTGTTTTTTCTTGAAACATGCAATTTATGTCCTCCTTTTCTTAAGGTTGCTTTGTTTAAACACCTCAATAAATAAGGAAGGTGACAAATGAATAAAAGAAAGTCAGGAGCATCTCCAGTAGAATATACACACAGTTTGCCTCTTGCTCATCCTCTCTTCTCTTTGCTAGGTGGGACTTAATGGGATGAGCTCTATTATGAAGCTCCGTTATCAACTGGCACCATGGGTGGACCGTCTTCTCTCAGCCATATTTATCAGAGCTTTGTGAAACTTTCACCAGTGTAAGGACTCCAAACACAGGCAGAATGGCTTCTTGTGGCCATGGCAGATACCCTTCATCACTATTCTGTCTTTAGCTAGGTCCTGGAGTAGTAAAGACTAGACCTTGGTGATGCTGCATGCAGTCATTATTCCCTATGAGTGAGGCACATCCTAGATAGTGTAGGCACTAGTGAGGTCTGAGTGCTACTGGAGAAATGAATGGGCTTCCATCTGCTCATTCAAGGAACAGTTACTGAGCATCACTGTGTGCTAAGCCCTTCTAAGCCAGGAGATGGAAAGTGAACAGTTCAAAGCTCCTTGTCCACCTGGAGCTGAATACATAATCAAATAATTTTACTTCTTAGCACTAAATTTTGTGGATAAGATGAATATGAAAGATAGCGTCTGGGATAGTGATAAAAGGCAGATAGATTATGATCAAAGATGGGATTGCCTTATCAGAGGCCCAGGATGAACTCCTCAGGGGAAAGTTTGTCCCACATGATACACAGCTGGACAAACTCACCAGCAAAGACAAGAGACCACTGAAATTGAAAATCATGGAATTACAGAGAAAATTGGGGGCAGGAAGCAAGAGGTAGAGGTAAGGTCCAAAGCAAGAAGGATGCTCTAAAGACCTTGGTTTATAGTGAAAAGACACTAGAGAGGTCTTCATAGAATGGGGAGTAATACTGTTTATGTTTTTAAGCCTAAGCTTAAAACATAATGAGGATGAGCTTAGTTTGGGCGAGACAGGAATGGGCTAGGAAGACAGGTAGGGTGAGCTGGGGGAAATAGGGATGATCAGGACAAACAGGGTGTTTGAGGCAGCAGCTGTGATCATCACAGGTCCCTGGTGGATTCATGCACAGCTACTGGCCTGTGTGGGCCAGCAAGCGAAGTATCTCATCAGTTCTTCAGATACTATGAGCAGGGAACAGTCATGTCTCTAGCTGCTCACACATACTAGTGAGCAAAACTTTCAAAGACTCTGACCCATGTAAAAGGAACAAGAAAACATAAAATACAAAATAAACGACTGCAAAGCACAGTAAGAAAATTATAGTGCATAATCTAACTTGAATGACTTATATACTGATTAACTGGAACAGAGCCTACAGCCTTCACATGTAGTGCTGCCTTTCATAGTCTTAAATATGGATTCAAATTTGTTTTTCAGAGGACATGGGCATAAAATCACTGTTGTTATATGTGTTTGCTTTGAGATCATGTCTCACTATGTAGTTCAGGCTGGCTTTGAACTCAAGAGCCTTCTGGCTCCACTTACTTGGCTCTGGGGTTTGGGGGTGTGCCCTGACTTTTTTACATTTTGCAGCTTCTTTGCAATATCCTCTTTACCCTTGTTGTATCTCCCCCTCCCCATTTCCAGACTTAGTGAATTGTTCACATCCCATCAACCACACTGCCCCCACTGTACTATAAATTGATGGGCTATTTATATTCCAAATAAGAACTGAGCATCCAGCCTTGGGGTTGGAAATTAATAATTGTTCTCCATGAAGAAATGATTTAAAAAGAAATACCACAGAGCCAGACAGATATAAAAACCTACCTGTAATTTTGCCTGTATGGTTATGATAATTTATATGCCCACACTATAAGTATTAGGGAGGACCTGAGTCTATTAATCACACAAATTACACAAGAGGATCTGCTTGTTCTTAGAGCTACATGCAGGAGAGATGTATGAACACTGTCAATGCAAATGATAGAAGGAGCTGGGCATTGACAGAAGCAATTCAACTAGGTTGGAAAGTTAAAATACAATTACCTCTGCGAGGCTTTCTTCGCATGGATTCTTGATCTCTTACACTTTTAGCTTGACCTTGTGTTAAGGTGATATAAAGCAATACTGTCCTATTATATCAGAAGATTGCTAAACATGATTTTTATGTTTAACCTGATTTTATTTATATATATTTTAAAAACTATTAACATTTTTTCCTTTTACATACCAACCACAGTTTCCCCTTACTTCTCTCCCCCCCCCCCCCCCCCGTTCTCTCCCCTGACTCCTACCTACTCCTTCCTCATTCAGAAAGAGGTAGGCTTCCCAAAGATGTTATTAATTAGCATCTCTGAGGGCCAGTTTGAATGAAGTGTTGAAAAAAACTAAAAAAGAACCCAGATCTATAAAGCATATGTATTTGGCCCACGTCATCCTGGTCAAATGTATTGGGGGAAATTAATGGAGTTAAAGAAAGTTCTGGCTTAAGTGGACTGATGCTACTTTGTTCTTGATTTCACTTACGATGAATGGGGGGACCCAGGCTGTATTCATTGGTGATAAATTTAAATGTTTTTCCAAAGTTCATCAGAATATGTTTTATAAAATTTTGTAAGCTCTTGAATATTTCATTCAACAACAGAGAGATGGACTTTAAAAAAGTATGGAGTTGAAATTTTTAAGCCCCCTTTAAGGTTTGGGATGAAACTCAGTGGGTAGAGTGTTTACCCAGCATGCTTGGGGTCCTAAATTCAATCTCCTGCACCATATACGCTGGCCAAGGGAACTCTGGGAATGGAGGCAAGAGCATCAAATATTCAAGGTCATTCTTGGCTACATAACAAGTTCAAAGGCAACTTGGGTTACATAAGACCCTATCTCAATGAATGAATGAATGAGTGGTCATGTCATTGCAAGAAAATGGATACAACTGGAGATAATAATAAGCAAATTAAGCCAGTCTCCAAAAGACAAACATTGTATATTTCCTCTTATTTGTGATTCCTAGTTTTTATACAAATGCATAAAATCATGTGAGAAGTAAAGGTCAGACTGGAAGACAAGGAGGAATAATGGGAGGGGAAGGAAGGGAGGGAGGGTATGGGGAGGACATACTCAGTGTGTAATACACGAAAATTTAAAGGTAAAAAATACAATCTCATTCCCCGCCCCCCCCAAAAAAAAACTTTTTAACCTAATATGGTCATTGACATGATTTCCCAAAATAGACTTTCTGCTCCTACATACTAGGAAATTGCATTTGACCTTCTGTAGAGAAGTGTGTGCCTGCCTCACTTATCTCCAGCTTTTTTGGAAACGTTATCCATAATTTACTTTGCCCTAAGAAACCCAGGCTGGATTTCTATATATCTTTCAACAGTTTTCTAGACTGTGCTGTGCCCCACCCCCATTTCCAGAGACTTAAATAACCACAGTACTTTTGGGCCATGCACTCAGCATTAACCCAGCATTGCAAAAATCTATTTTGTTGGGGGGAAACAATAAGAACCAAATCCTTAAATCCTGTTTTCATTATGGGAAAAATAATCTTCATTTCTGAATTATGAAAATCCAAACCAACCTTGGTGATCTCTGTGCTCACATATTAATTACAGATGATCTATTTTCTTAGCACTATTATATATTTGTGTAAAGAACCAACTGTTTCCCATTCTAATTCATTGTAATCCCAGTCACTCTCATATTCTGTTTTAGGCATGTAGAAAGCATGTAAATGTTGGTGGGAGAGAGTAGCAACATAAAGCAAAATTTTGCACTTTTTCTAGGGCTGTCAAAGACAAAGTTTGCTAGTTAGCGTTCAAGGTTATAAAGAACGTGAGGCTGTTTCCCTTATCATCAAGGTTAAAGGATGTGCCCACCAGCCAAATCTCATTGAAGATGTCTCCTCCCAAATAGTATACCAGTATGCAACTTAGACACTGCAGGACTTGGCTTAGTTGGTCTTGCTCTGCTATGTCCCATAGTGTGTAAGTTCCCCAAATCCTCACACCTGTAGTGGGGGTCAGATCACAGCAGTGTCCATCTGGTTTACCCTTCAAAGGTAGATACATTAAAGAAACAAAGAACTTGCTCTCTTGTACAGTTCAGAACAATGTTTAAAAAAAAAATCAGTATCCTGTCTGTAGCATAAAACCATGTCCCACACTAAACTAACCCCAAAAAAGCCCCCCTCAAAAGCTTTGAACAATATGCAACAATTGCAAGTGTGAGTCAAAATCTCAAGTGGGGTTCCATGTGTCCTTGTTATATCCGAAGCCACATAGCAAAGAAAATGTTTCTTCTATATTCACCTAGTCACAGGTCATGAGTGAGAAGTTTTCTCCCATGTCAGCTGAGCACAAGTCCTCTAAATGGCTTTTTATTATACAAATTATGATTGGGACAAATCAAGCAAA
The DNA here is from genome assembly GCA_004025045.1 of Sigmodon hispidus. NCBI lineage: Eukaryota > Metazoa > Chordata > Mammalia > Rodentia > Cricetidae > Sigmodon > Sigmodon hispidus. The sequence continues at coordinate 18,548 of PVIH01010281.1, forward strand.
CACTTTCATTAAAGCAAAATTAAAAAGGTGCTAAGAAGCCGTTTCCATCTTCCTCCCAGGTTTCCAGACTTTGGAGAGTATATGAATACAAAGAGAATTATAACAGGTCATTTCGATGCTAAATGAGATAGATGAGTTAGGTTTTCAGTTTTTGAAATTGACAATAAAACTTAAGCAAATGGATTTATGGGCATTTTGGGGAGTGACTTTCCTACGAAAGCCAGTTGGACGATCAGTAGAACCTGGACATTCCCTAACAAAGGAAGAATGGTTATCAGTCAAAGAGAAAGATCAAGTTGTCTTCAGTGCTCTTTCCATAACGTTTGGAAGAGGCCATTTCTCATTTCAGCCAATTAAATAAACATTTAGCACCTTTCAGATTTGCTGCAAACAGCACCTTGTCCATAGAGAAGGGCCTTCATCTAGTCCAACTCAAGGTTTCTCAATGCTAATATTTTATTTGATGGGGACATATCTGCTACCACATAAATTAATGGAAATGAAATACACTGGGTCTTGGTTTGGTTTGTAAATGTTCCTGCAAAGGCTATGTGTTAAAAGGCTTGTCTCCAGGCTGGTGTAGGGGAGGTGTTGAGACATTTGGAAATGGGTCTCCATAAGAGGTTCTTAGGTCATTTGGGGGTATGCCCGTGAAGGAGTTTTTGAGAGCCTAGGCCTTTTCTCTTTCTCTTTTGTTTTCTGGCCACGAGGTAGGCAGGTTCTGCTATCTAGAACCCTGTGGATTGTTTTCTGATCATGTACCAAAGCTTCTAAAACCCTGAACCAAAACAAACCCTTTCTAACTTAATTATCTTTTGTGACAGTGAAGGACTTCTGACTAAAAATATGACTCAGGATTCTCCAGCAAGCAAACAGCCAGATCTCCTGCTCACAACCCCAGTCATCCAAAAATCCAAATGAGTACTCACAGATATGATCTTCAGGACAAACAGTGCTCCCCACTCTAGGGAGGCTCTATCCCTAGCTTCTGAGGTATCTTCAGGGCTTCTTAAAGCACTGACTCCTTCCCCTCCCCTGAAGTAGTAATCTAGCAGTTGTTGGTAGGAACCCAAGAATTATAGCCCCAACCTATTCCAGGTGTGATAGTTAATCTTGATGGGATTTTTAAATCACCATGTTAGCAATTCTATATGCATACCTGAGGTGATTTATTAAGAATGCCCCCCCATAGGCTTATAGAATTGAATGCTTGGTGCTTGGTCAACCAAGCATTGAGTGGTACTATTTGAAGGGATTAGGCAGTGTGGTCTTGTTGGAGGAAGTGTGTCACTGAGGCCTCTCTCTCTCTCTCTCTCTCTCTCTCTCTCTCTCTCTCTCTCTCTCTCTCTCTGCCTATGAATCAGATCAAGATGTAGTTATCAGTTACTGCTCCAGGACCATGCATGATGCCATGCTTCCTGCCTTGATGATAATGGATAGACTAAACCTTTGAATCTGTGAGCAAGACCCAATTAAATGTTTTCTTTTTATCTGAGTTGTGTGGTCATGGTATTTCTTTATACCCTAACCTTAAACAAGACAGAAGTTAGTACTAGGAGTAAAATACTGCTGTAACAGGCTTGTTAGCAGAATGTGGAGTTTGGAATTTTGGATTAGAAAAGTGGTTGAACTCATTAAGGGTGGATTAATTGGCCATTCTAATTAGGAGCATGGAAGACAGCTCTAGGGGCAGTTGAAACTGTGAAGGCCCAGCTAAAGAAATTTCAAAAAGGAAGACTATTAGTAAGTGGTCTAGAGACTATTATCTTGGCAATGAATATGACTACTTTTCATTCTTGTCTTAAAAAAAAAAATCTATCTAAGGCTAAATTGAAGAGTTTTAAATTAATGGCGTTGGCAGAGGAGATTTCAGGAAAGTCTAATATTGACTATGTTGCATGGGTATTAGTGGCCATTCTTCTGCAGAGTTATAATGAAAAGAACATGTTGAACAAGAAAAAAAATACAAAATGTACAGTTTGCGGGGAAAGGGAGAACAGAAAGCATAAAGGAATTAAGTCCAACACTTGAGGAGATACAGTTTAGAAAAGCCTGATGCTAAATGGAATAAAGAGTGTGGTGACCTCAGGGCAAGCCCCACCCAGCTAAGTTTCTAACTTGTGAAAAAAAATTTAAAAAGCTTAATCAGGGAGGAAAACAGAAAGCTGATTCAGATGTAGTTGAATAAAGGAGTCACACTCCAGTCTCTGTGAGCAAAAGAAATAGGCAGCTTTGGCTACATGGATTTGGCTTGAAGTCAGGGATACAATAAAGGGGTTGTGTAATCTCCTGCAGCTAAAGAAATCTGCTGAGACCAGGTGTATATCAGGAGTGTCCCTGCATGGAGGCCCAGAGAAACCACTGCATGAAGCTGTTAAGGTGAAGCCTGAATTAGGTTGAAGACCCCAAAGTGTTAGTGATGCCAGAATCATGGGATACCTGTCAAAGAGAGCTGCTGACAGGGAATAGAACCAGCCCAAGAGAGACAAGTGTGTTATAGTCAACAATGCTGAACGGAGCTGGAGATCTGAAGAGCTCTAGACATCAGCCATGGAGGTCCAGATTGGAGTTTGCCCAACTAGTTTTTGGACTTGCTTTGGTCTAGTACTTTCTCACTGTGACTATTTCTTCTCTTTTGAAATAGAAATGTATATGGAGATTATCCTCCTGAGTGAGGTATCACAAACCCAGAAAGATAAGAAGGGGATGTACTCACTCATTAGTGGACTCTAAACAAAAAAGCAAAACGCAAAGTATGTCCAAGCTGGAAACCGCATTAAAAAAAAAAAAAGAAGAAGAAGAAGAAAAGAAATGTATATCCTATGCCCCATTGTATGCTGGAAATATGTGACCTGCTTTACAAGCGATTACAGTTAAGAGACTACACAAGACTTAGAAGAGATTTTAGACTTTAAACTTTTAAGTGGTATTGAGATTGTGATAGGTTCTGGGGACTTTTGGAGTTGAACTGAATGTATGATATGGCTACAAGCCTGAGGATCAGGGAGTAAAATGTAGTGGTTTCTTAATAGCTGTGAAGGATTTTCTAGATTAAATTAATTAAAATGATGAGACTCATTGTTAGGATTTTGTGCAGATTTGGTATGGCATGAATTTACCTGGTTATCTGGTGGAGAATTTTTATAGATGCAGGGGCCTCATGGGGATCATGGCAGAAGGCAGCAGCAGCAGATAGCAAGAGGTACTTAGAAGCTGTCTCTATGTAGAAAAGGACTTTATTTCTAAATAAAGAGGGGTATGGTTATAATAGTAGTGATGAGGTGTGGGAAGAGAGAAAAAGAAGAAAAGGAGAGAGAGAGGAGAGAAAGAAGAGAGAAAGAGGGAGGAGCACTCCTGAGAGAGGACAAAGGCAAGAGAGGAATTCAGAGGCAAGAAAGTCCTCTTAAAGGGGACTTGACATCACACTCATCCTAAATGTGGTCAGCACCATTCCATGGGCTGGGGTTCCTGACTGAATACATGGGGAGCTGAGCAAAGGCATCCATCACATTCTATTCCCTGAGCACAGAGGCAAGGTGACCAGATGTTCCTGCTTTGTAACTATGATGGACTGTATCCCTTAAGACTGTGAGCCAATCAACCTTTTCCTCTCAAGTCATTTTTTTTGGCTGGGTATTTTATCACAGCAATGAGACAAGTGATTAATATAACATATGAAACCAATCCCAAAGTTCAAGAATCAGGGCCTATAGAGCTTGCTCAATGCACATATGATCTGTAGACCTCCATTCTGCTATCATAGCACCAAAAGTGTGGTAGGAAAGAGACTGATAGTGGCAGAGAACTATACAGGTATACTCTCCTTCCTTTGTGGCCATGTCAAGCTCAAGATCATGTATGTGATCGTGGCTAGAGAATACTCTGGTATCTGTCCCTTCCATAGGGTTATATATACTATTGTGAATTATCAATGCTGCCCACTGGGCCTGGTGGGAATATCTTCTGGCTTAATAAACTCTTGATTCTTTCAGGTGCCAAGTACTATTATGAAGGTGCCTGCTAACCCCGGGTACCTGGGTAGAAACGTGAAATCTAGTCTATGATTTTTTTCACTATATCAGAAGATCCAGCCACACTTGGAGATGGTTCTCAGATGCAAGTTAAGAATACCTTTACGCCATGGAAATGAAGCACAGGAATAAACTTGCATAGCAAGAACAAAAGCTCTTTGCTGGTAACATTGAGAATAATCAAGCCCACAACTAGGGGCACATTCCTCTATTTTCATTTCTCAAAGAAGTTTCTTGGTGAAAAAACAAAAAACCATATTGAGCAATGCTTGGTTTTATAACTTGGTCTCTACCCAACTGACATAAATGAGCATCCACCTAGCTTCACCTCACTTCTCCAGAGCAGGCTCTGTTCATGGGTGAGCCATGTCATAGTACCTGATGAACATCAGAAAGGCTAGAGTGTGGTACAAGAAACTACAGGACACAAGAATGTCCTGGGTACTACGACTCTTTTTGGTCACTTGGATAAAGTCAGAAAATGCAAGTCAAGTCTAAGCCATATCTGGAAATGGGGGGACTGAACTTGGCAGCATGTCCATAGACAAAAGTCAGCAGAAAAACCTGCTCATTCATTGTAAATGAGTGAATGATGATGGTTCACAACTTACATCCCATCTAGATTTTGGGATGCAAGGAAGAAGACAGAATTGCCATTATACCTGCAGTGTGCAGTGACTCATAGGACAAGAGACCAGAAGGAGATGGACTGACAGGAGAAGGCTGCTAGGAGACATGTCCTCTTCTGGGGCACAAACACTGGATGAGGAGATGCTCAACAGCATCCCCTGCAGCACTGACAATAGCTGGACTGGTCAATTACATCATAATGTCTATGAAGACATTAAGGTGGCTCATGGATCTGTGAGTCACCAAACCCCATGCTGAAAATATTTTAGACAACACTTTATTTTGTCCCTTTGCATTAGTTTCTAAGTAATATGGTGCAACTATCTATTAAAACATTTAAAGATATTTTATTTAAAATATTTCCCAGTTACCTGTTGCCATAGCCAGTGTTCTACTGCTGTGAAGAAACACTATGACCATAGCAACTCTTATAAAAGAAGACATTTAATTGGCAACTGCTTTATCATTGTGGTGGGACACATGGTAGCACATGGGCAGACATGGTCCTAGAGAAGTAGCTGAGAGTTCTTCATTGGATTCCCAGAAAGCAGGAATTAAGTGACACCAGGTCTGGCTTGGGCTTGAAATTCTCAAAGCCTACCTCCACTGATAAAACTTTCTCCAACAAGGCCACACCCCTTAATTCTTTCAAATAGTACCATTCCCTAATGACCAAGCCTGTGGGGGCCATTCTTATTTAAATCACCAGACCTGTATTATGTGTATGCTGTGGGGTGATGTATACTCAGGGCCTGTTGAGGCCAAAAGAGCTGGAATTGTAGGCAGTAATAAGCTGATTAAAGTGAGTACTGAGAACCAAACTCGGGTCCTCTTTAACAACAGGACACACTTTTAGCCACTGAGCCATGTCTCAAATCACCACATGACAGGTTTTTATATCGCATTTAATACTGTAAGTAATGATAGTAAAGGGAGGATGTTCCTAGGTTAAATGTAAATATTTTTCTCTAAGAAATTGGGGCATTTAGGGGTGTGTGTGTGTGTGTGTGTGTGTGTGTGTGTGTGTGTGTGTGTGAAGGTGAAGCATTCTGGAATAAAACCTACATGGAAATTGAAGCTCAATTAGTACTCTCAATTTCATTTTCTCTTAACATGTAGATGTGTATGTTAAGATACAGATGTAAGAAACTATGAGCTTTTCTTTGCAAGTCACTACAGAACTTCTATTACTGAAGTTGTATTCACAGCTATACAATATTAACATGACCACAAGATGTGTCAGTTTAAATGCTGCTAAGGAATTGCCTCATGCAACTCTCTTTTTTTTTTATTAATGAAAACATGCCAATCTTAAATTTTTGCCCTTGCCCCTTTACATGTGTGTGTATTTCTGGGGATTGAGCACATAACTTTTGTACATGCAAGGCAAATACTCTACCATGAACTGAACCCCCAGCCTATTTAACTGCGTTTTGGTTTTAGCATTATTTCCCTACCAGCTCTCCCTGGATTAACCTGAGACCACCACACTTCCTTCAGGATTTCCCCAGAATTCTGTTGTACTGTGGACTCCCCCAACTTGCCCTGATTCTAGTCCTTTCCAGCTCTAGATGCTCAAGACACCCTTGGTGAGACCTTTGTCCCAGATGTAAGAATACTTAGCAGAAAGCGGTGCATATGCTTAATGTGGAGCCTGTAGTACCCATCTTGGCTACACATTTGTCAGACATTAATGCCCACCAAAATGGATGCAGAGAAATGTTCACAGCAGTTTCATTTTAAGGAACCCCAAATAGGAAATAATCCAAGTTTCTATTCACAGGTAGAAAATTTAAAAAAGAAAAAACAATGGTTCATTCATAACTGTAGAATTTCACACAGCATTAAAAAGGAAGAATACATTCAACAATGCAGACACGTTTCATTATAATAATGTTGAAAGAGTAGAGTTAGAAACAAAAGAGTACAAGTCACATGACTTCATTAAGCCAAGTTCAAGAACAGACCAAATGAATGGTGGTGATAGATGTCAGAAAAGGCTGATGGAAAAGGGGTACAAGAGACCCTTCTGGGTGAGGGACTCTCCTATTTCTTGAAAGCTATATAGATATCTGTGCATGCATGAGTCTGCTGAAACACATAAAATTAGTGCACTTTGTATTCTCAGCCTCTTCTACTTTAAAGCACTCTTTCTATTCAGGCAGATTCCAATCACCATTCACAGCCTGCCTTTGCTCTTTCCCAGCCTCCTTCTTGCTTCCTGCGCTGGAATTCTCTAAAGGCTTAGGCTGGCTCCTGGAGCTTTATTGGCAGCAGAAAAAGAGAAGTCTATTATGCACATAAAGGCAAGTCAGTAGAAACAGGACACAGCGAAGTGTCTCACAGCCGTGTCCTGAGGTGGCTCTGAGCAGACTGGAGTTCTTGCTCCTTTTGATGATGTCTCTTCCTGTGGTCCTGCATTTGCTCTAAAGGCAGATCTGTCTGCAGTCTTTACCTCTGCAGACTTAAGAATTCTCTTCCCCTTTCACATGGGAACTTCTAAAGCACATGGGGAAGCATGCTGTCTGTCATCTCCCATAGTTCCGCTGTCCCTTCAGTGTGCCCTGATATGGGGTGGAGGAAGAACTAGGAAGGACATATCCAAGTGACATCCCACGGCATGAAGACATAGGTCAAGAGTTCAGTCATCACCAGACTGGAGAAGAATAGGGGCCAGGGATGTAGCTCAGTTGGTAGGACACTTGGTTCACATCTATGAAGCCCTGAATTTGATCCCTAGCACCTACAAACTGGGCATGATGGCAAATCCAAGGCACTGGGAAGGTGAAGGTAAGAGATCAGAAATTCAAAGTCCACCTAACTATAGTCAGTCAGTTCAAGGCCAGCCTGAACTGTTTAAGACCTGTTTGATTTAGTTTTTAGTAGCCAACACTTCTAGGTCTGTTTCTTCTGTCTCTCCCTTCCCTTGTCTTCCCAGGCATTGCTATACGTTTTCACTTTATATACAGGAAGTACAGAGCAGCCATCTGTTACTACACCACTGGCCTTGGGAATCTACGGCACTGTTGCCACACAGGTGACATTGATTGGAGCATCATTTGTGTAATGCCTTGTTTGCCTCCAAAGTTCCGCTTCTCAAGGTAGGGTGCAGTCCTGCTTCCTCTGTCCCACTTACCCTTATAGGAAAGGAAGCACAAGTGTTACTTCATCTTGATGTTTTCCACAGAGCCAGCTCTTCACCTAATCCACAGCATGTTCTCCATAAAGTGTTTGTTGAAACAGACATTAGGTAAACCAGGTTGCACCCATGCACTTGCTTCTACTAACAGCCAGAGTTGATTATTATTGCACAGAAGCCCTAAAATACAAGCATGACCAAGTGAAATCTAAGACAGTGAATTGAGACACAGATCCCCTTGCCTTCACTTGCTTCCCCGTTTTCTTCTGGTCTGCTAACCCAGAATGCAAACTCTCCACTGCATGCCATCAAAATAGCAAATGAAAGAGGGGCTGAAGAAATAGAGAGACCATTACTCATGTAAGCTCCCAATGAAAAGACAGAATCTCCCAGGAGCACATATAGGAACAGAATGGAGGCTCCACACACTGAATATAGGTGGGCCAACATTCTCCAACATCTAGTAGTGTCTCCACCACAGCAGTCAAAAGAATATCACCAGATGGGTGGCCTAGTGTATTCTATAGAGAACACCCTGCTGGTCCCCATGGCTCTAAAGGGCCATGATGGCTTTTCTTCCCAGAGCCCATCTCCTTTCAAGCCTGATGGGAAAAACTTTCTTTATCCACAAGAGAGACAGTAAAGCTGCTGCCTTCTGATAACATAGTAACCCTTAGGCCCAGGCTTGATAGCTCTGACTGATGGCTGAGTTCACCCAAAGTTGACCCTCAAATGGCAAGGCCCTCCTGATATACGGGTAACTGGAAGCCAGGAACAAAGCTGTATTCTTCCATACAGCCTGATCAGATCCAACTCAAGCTTGGCAGGATGTTGAAGAGTGAATAGTATTTCTAGGGAACCCCCAAAAGTTTGTATTACATGAGATATTCTAGAAGTGCAAGCATTTTTTTTCCTGAGACATCCCTCCTCTGTTATCCGCTGTTACCATCCTTAAGTTCCCTGTCTCCATTTCTGTGGCTCAGAGTGAATTTGTAAGAATCTCAAGACAGAGCATCTGGTTCATCATCAGTCTATTGCCACATCTATGCATCTATAAAACAGAGGTGCACAGGAGCATATGGAACACAGGAAAAGCTCCAGGCTATTCCTTCCCTGATCTGCACACTGGGGCCAGACGAACTGGCCAGTGTGTTCTTCATAGTATAAGAGACTGTGGCCCTCTCTTCAATAGAGAAAGATATTTTTCTCTTTTTGGTGGCTTGAGCATCTGTTCAAATTGCTTTGTGTATAGGAGATCCTACCAGATGAGTGGTGCTATTACAAGAATGCAAGAGATATGTGATACATTGTTGAGAAATAAGTCTCTCATTTTCCTTTAAAGCCATAGCCATAAAAAAGTAGAAACAAGGAGGCCAAGAGGGTTCCAATGGGTTATTTTGACCCAGAGATCTTTAACATTTTTTAAATAAATCAGACTGAAAGTCCAGATACATAGTCTCTACTCAAATATCTACCTCTCACTCAAGTGCCAAGGTTAACAGAAGGAGACTGAAGCAGTGTGTCACGAAAGAGCATGCCCTGCCATCATGGCTCTTATTTGTTTCTTATAAGTGAATTCTTGACAGGACAAAAACATTGAGCAGGATCCTAATGTTGTCATAATCAGTGAGACAATTCCATCACTAAGAAGGCCACAGTAAGGGGGCTCAGGAAGACTGGACCTGAGCAGATCTTTCTAGAAGTGTACTGAACCATAGAAGGCTATCTCCACTTTGTTACTATCACGGTTCAATGCCAGGTCATTCTGTCATTGGCTGCCTTATAGACCATAGGTACTAGCAGGATTCAGTCTCTTCCTGTTAATATGTCACTCTCCATCTGAGTGGACCAACCGACAGTGTCTCAAGATGGCAAATCTCAAGATACTGCTAAATGCTTTCTAGAAATCTCAAACATAGCCTTGGTTGAGAGCCTCTGCTTCTGATCAAAAAAAGCCCAAGGTGAGGACCCTGGGAAGATGTTCATGCTGTCCTCTCAATAATTTCACCACAGCTCAGCCTATTTTACTTTCCCTCAGAAACATGCTAGGCATTCCTAACTGAAAAAAAAAAACTAAGATCTAAAGTGTTGCTCTAAAACTGTGGGACACTTTAGATTTGAGATTTTTGGATCAGGGATGTTCAGTTGCTGAAGTCTGTATAAACATCCCAGGATCTAAAACACTGGAGGCCAAAAATCGTGGCTTCTCCCTGGCATTCCCTCACTAGACTGTCAGGTGATCAACTGGTGTGACTCTGCTCTGGTCACTGTTGTCATTTCATTCCAGCTGCTGGCACAAGGTTGGTGCTTAGAAAAAATCCACTTTGCCTGTGGGGGTGGCTCAGACACATGTTTCTGAATCTAACACCAGATTTCTCATTTCTTGAATATTTTAAAAGAGCAAATAGATTTCACAATGGATGGTGGCTACAAAATGTCAGAAAAAAAAAATCAACAGACCACCATTAGACAGCACGTTTTTAGGCTTAGGAGAAGTACTCAATGCCACTCCACTGAATTTTTGGATATCTCCAGTGAGTGTGCAAAGAAGCAAGTTTTTCACAAGCAGCATTCTCCTCAGACAACAAATGGAATGGAATATGCATGTCTATTTGTGTCTAATAAGATGTGTGTGCACATGTGCATGCCTGTGGTATAAATATTAGTTTTAAGTGCCATAAAAAAAAACTTGAACAAGCACAAGCTAATTTTCTCTCAAAGGGTTCCTAACTCACTAAGCCCCAAGGGTGCTTTCAGGATAATGCTCCTAAGATATGTCGCGTTTTCTCCCATAGAGCGCATTCCAAGCATGAGGAACAGAGTCATGACATCATCTCCAAAGGAGTGCTGAGCGAGGCTCTATGGAAATTGAGAAGAGTTCAAATGCATCTTAAATCATTACAGTTCTTGATTTTTTTGCAAAATAGCACAGCCCACTAGGAAGGAAATGAAAGTGATTTCCTTGGAAGCCCTACCCTGCCAATGAGCTATTTCATATATCCAAGCAGCCTGAATCTTTATGAAGCTTCTACATTTCCATGTGTTATCCAGGCATAAAATGCAGCACCCATAGGCCTGATTATGACATGTGGCTAGTGAGGAGTCCAGGACTGGAGCCTGGGTTAAGAGATGCCTCTCTTAGTCTTCTCTTCCACGAGATGATGTAACAGTGCTAGGCACATGAGATCACTGCAAGAACTGAGATAATATATGAAGAGCACACAAGAACTTGGGCTTCCATATGAAAGGCTTAGCTTGTTGAACATAAAGGTCTTTTTAAGATTTTGGTTTATTTTTAATTTGTGTTTTTATGTGCATTCTGTGTGGGGAATGTGTGTATGTGAGTGCAGGTGCCTAGAGCAGCCAGAAGAGGGAGCTGAATCCCCGGAAGGGTGAGCTGCCTGACATAGGTATTAGGAACAGAACTCTGGTTCTTTGTAAGAACAATGCATTCTCCAAACCACTGAGCATCTCACCTACCCCTGAACTCAAATTTCATGATGCTGTGATTGTTCAGCTTCCTGCCCACTACCACTGAGGGCAACAACATCGAAGCTAAGATGGCCTTCAGGGATGAAGTTGTGCTATAGGGAAAGCAGTTGCTTCCTCTTCAGAAGGAGGTTGCCCTTCTCCTCCCTAAAACAAAACAAAAACCAAGCACCTGGGCACAGACACTCCATGATACTCTAGCAGAGAAATCAAGAGAAACAAAAATGGAATCAAAACAGCTATGACTTTTCAACAGTTCAATGGACTCCGAGTTGGAAGCTCTGGTTATAAATAGATAAACTGCATAAGTGTCAGAGATTTTTTTTCCTGTCACTAGATTCGTGATTCTTGCACACAGCATTCGTCTATTTAAACTGTTGCAACAAATGGAAGTTGTCGTTCATCTCTACAAGGATTAGTTGACAAAACAGGATGGAAACTGATGGCATTTTTGTGTTCATACACACAATTGTGTGTGAGAGTGTTTATATGTGTGTGTGAATCCTCTTGTAAGTAGCTACATAATCTATACAATCCCTTTATTATTTTCTCCTTTTGGAAAGTGTAAAAGTGTGTGTGTTCAGAGTGGTATGTGTGTGCATGTGTATGTATAGACATGTATATATACAAGTGTGTGTATGTGTGTGCATGTTTGAAATGTATGCATATGCATATGGCTTTAATTTTAAAATTATAAGTTTTAAATAAACCACTGTTTTAATAATTTAGTTCTTTATATAATTTAAGCCACAAAAGTAAAATCTCTTTAGATTTCTTAATTAAAAACTCCTCGGTACAGGAAATTCTGGAGAAAGTTTTTAAATTCTGGCTCTGCTTTATTCAACACAGATAGCTTTTGCTAGAGACAGGAATAGGTACAGGTAGACATCAAATACACACTAACAAACTCATCCACATTGTTGGGTTCCAAAATCTCTAGATCTTTAGGGTAGAGAATAGTAACATCTCTCTTCAACACCTGAGAGGCTGGTTTTCCAGGATCTTTTATATTTACCATAGGTATACCAGATGGTCCCTGAATTGACTGCTCTGTAGACTAACAGGTAGATGGACATCTACTCATACTTCCTATGTATGTAACAAGGCTTTTGAGCATTTTAGACTATATAGTTCAGCTACAGAAGCTAATGGTAACCTCAATAAATTATAGATATTCAAACAACAACAAGAGAATGGAGTTAAAAAAAGCAGAAACTTACAACCTTGCCTATTCATCTCTTACTCTGGTTGTCAGAAGACCTGTTGAAGTGAGTGACCTCCTACCCACTCACAGAAGCAATGGTAAGCTGACCTCTTAACCCTGCCACAGTTGAAGAGAATGAAATGGTGGAAAGGGGGGGCAATTTACGGAATATAAGGGGAGTGCAGATTTGTGGGTCAATGATCTAGAATATTTGTGATTTTTCAAACTGCCCTCAAGTCTCTACCAATATTGTTTATAAACAACAATAGCTATATTGTTTATATAGCTCAAACAAACATTTCTCAGTATTTAATATTCATAGTATTGCCTAAGAGTTCTCATTTAAATTCAGGTTTTGATTCTTTGCTCTATCAGGCATGTCCAACCTTTGGACATTGCTATGCAAACTTGTCATCTACAAAGGACATACTTGAGAACCATGTAGTCAAGTTATAAAAAGCAAAACCAGGAGAAAAAAAAATCTTGTAGTGTCTTAAGTTTGCAATTTCATAGCCTGTTCAACCACAGGTGATTGGAGTTTGGACATGATACTGGGTGAAGAGCTGCTAGTCTGCATTTCTAAGGCTGCTCCAGGTGAAGTCTATATGCCTCTGAAAACCCTGCATCCCATAGATGAGAAAGAATTGTGGGGAAATGACTGAGCAAGAACAAACCTCCCTCCTAACTTCTCACTGGATAGCTACAGTCACATGACCATGGCAAACTGCAAAGGCTCATCCCAGCTGAGTGATCAGGAGGAGAACCATCCATAAATAGCCATACTCTGCCACAGTAAGAAAACAAACGTGGTGGTTTGAATGTAATTGGCCCCCCATAATCACATAGGGAGTGGCACTATTAGGAGATGTGGCTTTGTTGGAGTGTTTATTGCCTTGATGAAAGAAGTGTGTCATTCTAGGTGGTGGGCTTTGAGGTTTCCTATGCTAAGGATACTACCCAGTGTCTCAGTTGACTCTCTGGTGCTTGAAGATGTAGGACTCTTAGCTACTTCTCTAGCACCATGTCTGACTGCATGCCATCATGTTTTCCACCATGATGATAATGGATTAAACCTCTGAAACTGTAATATAGACCCCTCAATTAAATGTCATCCTTATAAGAGTTGCCATGGTCATAGTGTCTCCTTATAGCAATAGAAATTCTGAGATAGAAGTTGATATCAGGGACTGGGGTATTGTTGTGAGAGGTCTGACTCTGCTTTTGTTTGGAGTAATATGGACTTTGAGAGTTTGGGTTAGGAAGGTGGAAAGTGATGCTTAATGGAGCATGGAAGAGAGTGGTACTGAATGTGATTTAATGCACTATGGGATCAAGATGTTTCAGAGATAAATTTTAGCATGTTGTCTAGATATCATTCTTGTGATATTTTGATAAAGGAAGTGGCTGCCTTTTTCCTTGTCTGAAGAGTCTGCCTGAGGCTAAAGTGATGAGTTTTTGATTAATTTTGTTGGCAGAGGAAATCTCAAAACAGTTTCGTATAGACCCTCTTTTGTGGTTACTAATGTTAACTCTAATGAAGATACATAATAAAAAGGAGTAGGTTGTGCAAAAAAAGTATTTAAGAAGAAAAAGAGCTCCAGAAAGTGGAATGGAGCTAAGTTCTTTGTTTTAGGAGATAAACAGATTAAGAAATGAAATAAAGAGAGTGGTAACTTCGGAGTAGGATCTCACTTAGCTAAGATTCCAACTTGTGAAAAGAAATTAAAGTTTAGATCCAGGTGTGGTGGTTTATACCTTTAATCCCAACACTGGAAAGGCAGAGGCTGGTGGATCACTGAGTTCAAGATCAGCCTGGTCTAGAGATCCAGTTTCAGGGCAGCCAAGCTTAGGCAGTGGAGGAGAAGTTCTGGTGAAGACGAACTTTTAAAAAAGGCCGTGCATGTTCCAGTCCCAGGAAACAGCAGAAACTGGCAGCTTCAGCCATGTGGTTCTGGAGTTAGGGATAGAAGAAAGGGGCTGGAATTTGCCCCTAAGGCTGAGTCCAGGCATATATCAGGGGTATCCCTAAATGGAGGTCTAGAAAGGCCATGTGAAGCTGTGAAGTTGAAGCCTGGATTGCCTTGGAGACACCACAATGACATAGGCATGGGACACCTGACAAGAGAGCTGCTAATAGGGAATGGAACCAGCCCAAGAGAAAGAAAGAACTGTTGTAGTCAACAATGGAGTTGGAGGTCTGAAGAGTATTTTGACATCAGACATTGTAGTAGTACAAATTTGGGTTGTATCAATGAGACTCAGAGCCAAATATCTGGATAAGGTTGAAATATCAGAGAGAGGAAACACCACAGTCAATTTTCACCCAGTTGTCTTGCAACTTGCTCAGCCTCACTCCTGGTTGCTTCTGCCTGTTGCTTCTGTTTCTGCCTGGTTTCTAGAGCCCTTATATACCCTGTCCTATCCAGATAAGGATTAAAGGCGTGTAGCCTTGAACTCACAGAAACAGAAGTTCTGTCTCTGGAGTTATGGGATAAAAGATGTTGGTCACCACTCCTGGCTTTCCCTGTGCTGGGATTAAAGGTGTGTGTGATTGACCCAGCTGGTTAACCTTGTATTCAAGGATCAAGGATTTCCTGAGCTGTCTGCCTAGAATTTGACTGGGTGGTCTCTCTGATATCACAGGATTTATTTTTTTTTGCGTCTTTTTTTTATTATTATGAATAAAGTCACATTTTCTATCCATGTATGTCCTTGTTCAAGGTCCCCTCTTTTCCTGCCCCCTCCAGTCACACTCTCTTCTCCACATCTCTCCATTCCTCCCCAGCAAGGGCAGGAGGTCCCAAGGTCCCAATGTCCCAATATGGCTTAGTTTAGCATTCACTCCTGGCAGATCCAGTTTCCTCCCCCCAACACCAAGACTGAGTCAGGTGTTCCCCTAGAGGGAGTGGCATCCAGGGTGCCAGTCCAAGGTGTATCAGATCCCAAGCTGTTCAGTGGATGTGGTTTGCAGCTTGGACATGCTTTGCTTTTTGCTTTTTTGTTTAGAGTCCACTAATGAGTGAGTACATCCCCTGCTTATCTTTCTGAGTTTATGACACCTCGCTCAGGAGGATATTCTCCAAATCTATCCATTTGCCTGCAAATTTTAGGATATCATTTTTTCTTACTGCTGAGTAGTACTCCATTGTGTAGATGTAACACAGTTTGTTAATCCATTCTTAAATTGATGGGCATCTAGGTTGTTTCCAGGTTCTTGCTATTACAAATAATGCTGCTATGAACATAGTTGAGCTAATGCCTTTGGAGTGTGAATGTGCATCTTTAGGGTTTATACCCAGAAGTAGTATTGCTGGATCCTTGGGGAGATTGATTCCCAGTTTTCTGAGAAGCTGTCATATCACATTCCAGAGTGGCTGAACAAGCTTATACTCCCACCAACAATGGAGGAGTGTTCCCCTTGCTCCTCAACCTTTCCAGCATAGGCTGACATCTGTGACTTTTATCTTAGCCAGTCTGACAGGTGTAGGGTGGTATCTCAAAGTTGTTTTGATTTGCATTTCTCTGATGGTCAAAGAAGTAGAGCACTTTTTCAAGTGCCTTTCAGCCATTCGTAATTCTTCTGCTGAGAATTTCTTTTTAGATCTGAACCCAATTTTTTGATTGGGTTATTCAAGGTTTTGGGCTCTAGATTCTTGAGTTCTTTATATAACTTAGAGATCAGTCCTCTATCACTTGTAGGGTTGGTGAAAATCTTTTCCCATTCTGTAGGCTGGCGTTTTGTCTTATTGACAGTGTCCTTGGCTTTGCAGAAGCTTCCCAGCTTCAGGAGATCCCACTTATTGATTGCTGGTCTTAGTGTCTGTGCCACTGGTGTTATATTTAGGAAGTGGTTGCCTGTGCCAATTCGTAGAAGTGTATTTCCCACTTTCTTTTCTATCAAGTTCAGTGTGGCTGGGTTTATGTTGAAGTCTTTGTTCCACTTGGATTTGAGTTTGGTGCAGGGTGACAGGCTTGGATCTATTTGCATTTTTCTACCCATTACCAATCAGCTATGCCAACACCATTTGTTAAAGATACTATCTTTTTTCCATTGAATATTTTGGGCCTCTTTGTCAAAGATCAGGTATTCATAGGTTTTTGGGTTAATGCCCAGATCCTCAATTTTATTCCATTGTTCCACAAGTCTGTTTTTATGCCAGTATCAGGCTTTTTTTTATTGCTGTAGCTCTATAGTATACCTTGAAGTCAGGGGTGGTGATGCCTCCTGAGGTTCTTTTGTTGAGCAAAATTGTTTTGGCAATCCTGGCTTTCCTGTTATTCCAACTGAAGTTGAGTATTGTTCTTTCAAGTTCCATAAAATATTGTGTGGGGATTTTGATGGGCAGTGCATTGAATCTGTATTTATTAAATATTTAACATATATCCACAAGTGTTGTAGTCAACAATGGAGTTAGAGATCTGAAGAGTATTTTGACATCAGACATGGAGACATAGATGTAGAGTTTAGAACTTGCCCAGCTGATTTTCGGTCTGCTTGAGTTCAGTATTTCCTCCTTACGCTCCTATGTCCGAGTTTTAGAATGGTAGCCCTAACTCTAACCCTAACCCTAACCCTGTGCCATTACATGCTAAAAGTATGTAATCTGCTTTTTGATTTTATTTTTTTTTTATAGGTGATTACAGTTAAGAGATTGGATGAATCTCAGAAGAAGCTTTAAGCTTTTAACATTTCAACATTATTGAGACTGTGATAGACTATGGGGACTTTGAAAGTTGGATTAAATATACTTTGCATTATGATATTGTTGCAAGCTTATGGGGGCCAAGAAGTGGAACACGGTAGTTTGAATATAATCGGCCCCCATAGAGAGTGACACTATTGGGAGGTGTGGCTTTGTGGAATGGGTGTGACGTCACTGAAGAGGTGGGCTTTGAAGTTTCCATTGGGAGGTGTGGCTTTGTGGAATGGGTGTGACGTCACTGAAGAGGTGGGCTTTGAAGTTTCCTATGCTTAGGATACTGCCCAATGTCTCAGTTGACTTCCTGTTTCTTGCAAGGTGTAGGACTCTCAGCTACTCCAGCATCATATCCAGCATCATGTCTGACAACATTCTGCCATGCTTCATGCCATGATGATAATGGACTGAACCTCTTAAACTGTAAGCGAGGCCCCTCAATTTAATGTTTTCATTATAAGAGTTGCTGTAGTCATGGTGTCTCTTTACAGCAATAGGAACCCTAACTAAGACAGAACAATAAACTAAGGAGAGTCTAGGCATCTAAATCATAGGCTTAGAGAATGGGAATCACAGTATTCAGTGAAGAGGTACGATCCCTGATTAGGTAAGTCTGTGCTGATGGTTAAACTCTAATCCCGCAGTGGAAAGCTATATAACACCTTGAAGTTAGCACAGAACGAAACATAACAACTTGTTAAGCAAATCTTAAGCCTTAGTGATTAGATGTATTAATTCTCAGAACACATCCATATTGTAATCCAATGGACTATTAACACCCAGCGCACAAATCAAACTGCTCTCACTGTTTGGCTATAAAACAAAAACAGCATTCTTTATCTTTATGTCATCAGTCTACTTAGAAGAATCCATTTGGAAAGATAAATGTGTGCTCCAAGCTGAAGGGAGAGGCGGAAATGGAACTCAGTGCCTGTGAAGAATTGCTTCGTGATTACGTTCTGCCTCAGCCAAAGATTAAAAGATAAAGATTAACACAAAATAATTTCACTTTCTGTGCCTTGGGTGTATTGATTCTTAACTGGTGATGCAGGTGAGGCACTGGCTTCTCACCTCAGGTTCAAAATCAGGAGCAAAGAAAAGGGTGACCTAGGGATCATGCAACCTTGAGAGGCTGAGACTCCATCACTGATGAGAAAGCTGTCTGGAGCACTTGCTTTGAAGGACTCTGCTGTGGCTCCTCAGAGGATGAGAGGCTACAGAGGGTGTACACTGGCAGAGCCATGCTCCCCTCTTTCCGGCCAGCACTGCCCAGTAGACAGGTGCAGATATGAGCTGCACCAAGGCCAGCAGTCGGGTTAGAAAAAAACAGATCAATGTCATTTAATAATGTATTTGCTTGAACTAAGTGCATCCACCAAAGTATCATTTCAGCACATACTCCATATAAAATTATTAATGAGCCATTTGGTATATTTTATTTGTTATATGAAATATAACAAATATGTTTTATTTGTTATATGAAATTATAGTCCTATGGGCATTTTACATTTATAGCAAATCTCAGTAAGACACTGTCCATATGCCCCCTCCACCAGCCCCCACTCACCATCCCCAGCAGCCTGTGAATCAGGCTGCCCATCAATTCCAGGCCATGCTCCGGAGCAAAGGACCCTTAGTTTCTCTGCTGGCAAGACTCTATGCCTACCCCAGGACCACAGGAACCCAAAGGGCAGCTACTTAAGGGTTCTTCAAGTCATCCCTTGTAAATAAACAGGACTTGGTGGTATGTGCCTCTCACCCCAGAACTTAGAAGTTGAAAGTCGAGGGATCAGAAGGGATCAGAAGTTCAAGGTCATTCTCAGCTTCATAGTGATTCTGAAGCCAGCCTGGACTACATGTGAGCCTATTTATAAATAAAGAAATAAATTAGTAAACTTCTTTTTTATTATCATCCAACACACTTTAGGTTCTTTTACATAATAAAGCTAATAATGGTGTCTGACAGTCCTTCAGCTGGAGCTCAGGTTCTGGCACAGGCAGTGTTGGCTTCATTCCTCCTCTGCATATTATAAATGTATAATTAAGAAAGCACATAATACAGGTTGGCTATTATTGTCTATTAATAAGAGAGTGGATACCCAGTAGTTTATGCTATGATCTCTATCCTATAAAGTAATTCAATATGCATTTAATGGTTGCTGCAGCATAACTGCCCTCTACCTTCTAAAAGCCTCTACATTCTCTACTCAGCATTACTTTTTAGCAGGGATGGGTTAACACAGGCACAGGGAAGCCTCCAAGGCAGATGCTCAGATGAACCCAGAGCCCTCCATCAGCATCCTGCTGTTCTGGCTGCTCACTACCTCAGCTACCCTTAGCTATTCAACATTGGGACTATGGATAGTTTGTACATGCTGACCCATTTCTTCTGGTGATGTTTTAGTTTACCCACACTATACAAAAGGCTTTGTTCATGCTGGCTGGGATAAAGATGCTATTTTATAAAGCACCAAGATGGCCTGGAGTTTTGATAATAAAAGTCATGGATGGGGTAAAGGAAGGTAAAACAGGGTGGGCAAGTGGTGTGTATGGTGTGCTCTCCTGGGGTGGGGCCTGTCACACAGTGGTTCACACTTGGTGAACATTCAGGATTCAGCTGCTGTGGAGGACAGTCTGTAACATTGCCAGCAAGGTTAAAGTGCATTTGTTTTGTAGTGTTCTCCCTCTAAATGTGAGAAAGTGACTACTCTCCCTATCCAATAGGATATGACAAAGGGGAAGGCATGTCCCCCATGTAAGGATATTCCACATGATGGTGACTTTCATTGAGTTAGGAGAATGCTTCCTTTATGGGCTCAGATGAATCAAGGTGACTTATAAGGAGCTATGCCCATTTGACTGGAGCCAAGTAAGAGTCTCTGGCTCACAGTGAGTCAGGACTTGATGCCAACAACTGCACATGAGCAGAGACCTATATCCTTCTCATCCAGGGTTCAGAGGGGAAAAAAGCCTTGAGACCTGTCTTAGAGGATGGAAAGCAGAGAACTCACAGGGCTACAGCCAGACATCGGATCCACAAGGAAGGTAAGATAGAAAACAGGTGTAGTTTGAAGCTGTGTCATTTGCGTTTTGATACATAGCAACCACTCATGAACGTAGTCAACAAACATGGTTTTGCTTAAAGTGTTTGTTAAAGTATGTATCTACTTATAATCATATAAACATTTGTGTATGCACAGAAAATTTTAGGTAAATAAAAAACCTGTAACTGGTTAACACCCTTTATTTATTTTGTTTTGTTCTGAGACAAGATCTTTTATGCAGCCCAGACTGGCCTGTATTTATGATCCTTCTATCTCAGATACTTAGATATTTTAACTACTGGCATGGACCACTACACCTGGATCTCTCCTAACTCTTAAGAGAAAACGATGAAGATTCAGGGGGGAAAATGAAGATATCATTTTACTTTTTGTGCTATTTTAGTGTGGTTGTCCTGTTTGAGTTTTCTTTTTATAAATTATAACTATAGATTAAGTTTATAATAGCTTTAGAGTCATTTTGTTCCACAGCCCACTATCGATCCAAGAAAATACTTATTTTTTCAGGGATACAATCTTGTCTTTCTAATGAGGATAAGATTGCTAGTACAATCTGAATCTACTTGCTTTGCAAGAAAAGGGTCATGCTGAGGCTGGCCTGCCTTATTGTATATGTAGGGCTGCAGATGGATGGGGCAATGTGCTTCACCGAAGGGACCCCTCCTGAGCTGGGGTGCAGGCTGTGACTAATTTCCTCCATTTTCAGATAATTCTCTAAACTCTCACATGACTCTGAAGTTCTTTCTCAGGGAAGACACCTAAAAAATCAAACACTTCCAGATTCAATCTTAACCAGAAGAGACCCCCAGTTCAGCATCTGCCACCTGCCCTGGCTAACTCAAAGCAGAACTGTATTATTGAGAACTCCAGGAGAGGGCCCATTACTGCATTTTTGTTTAGACCATGAGACCTAATAAATACACAGGTCTTCTCTCCATTAAAAATGTCTGGCATTTGAAAACGACATATTTGTCTGAAATACAGAACTGGGCTGCAAGGATTTGAAATAGGTTCATTTATTGAACCTGAAACAGTGATTAACATTTTAAAATGATATTTAGGAGAAACACACACAAAATGATGGAATGAACAAATGAGCATATGGAAATTAAATTAGTCTGTAAGTCCTCAAAAGTGGCTTTAAAGAATTAAGCAGTGAAAACAGTTACAGGAAATAGAATAAGCCTGATGAGAAAGAAAACGGGATGTTGACATGTTGAGAGTCTGAAGGTGGTCATTTTGCTCTCCAGCAGCTCCAGCTGTTGAAATCAATTGTTTACAGAAAAGAACTTTGTTTTATCTACAGAACTTTCAAATTGTGAGCTGGACGCTCTTCTGTTCTTTGCCCCGGAACAACCACGTCTCTCCTGCTTCTCACGCCTTCCTTCCTCTCAGCCTATTCCTGAAGCTCAATGGAGACAAGACACAGCAGCACCCCCAGCTGCTGCTGCTATCAAGTAACGAGTTCCTCCTCAGAAATCTCCTGAATTTAGAAACCCCAGAGATGAGAAACATGGCATAGTTCTCCATGCTTCCTGTTACGGAAATGAAATAGTCTGGATTCAGAATTAGCTGTGGAAAATTCACACAGAGAGGAAAATATCACACAAGAGAAAGACAGCTCAGAAGCCCTTGGGTTATCCCTCTAGATGTTGGGCAAAGTAAGGTGTGTGATAAAAAAAATAATTAATTTAAAAATTACAACAAGTGGAGATTTTCGACAGTGGGACCATAGAGAATGGAAGTTTCAGGAAAGAATGGCTCATCAGGCCATCTGTATGAAATAAGAAGGGGTGGCAGGTCACCCATAAGTGGGAACATGAGAGATGGCTTATGTCTATAAGGATCTGCAGAGCAAACATTCCAGAGATTACTAAACTGCTTTTAGATCATTTAAAATATATTGTGAGCTGTTTTAGTAAACTTGGCAATATTGTTAGTTTATTGGAGGTTTTCATGTGTGTGTTTGTGTGTATGCACGCACATGAGTGTTCATGAATGTGCATATGTGTACATTCCCATGCTGAGGAGAACCTTACTCTATTGCTCTCCCCATCCCGTTCCCTTGAGACAACATCTGAACTGGAAACTCGATTTTGGCTATGCAGCCAAAATGACATGAGCTCCACTGTCATTGTCCCCTATTGCTGGGGTAATAGGCATGCCCAGCTTTTTATGTGGGTCCTGGGGACTCAGCACCTCATGTCTGCAGAGCAAGCACCTTTATTCCTTGAGCCATCTCTGCAATCCCACATGACAAATTTTTCTGGGTGCATCATCATCCTATGCATGGGAAGAACTGCTTGAAAGGGTTTTCATTTGAATGCTTAACAGTGTGTCAACAGAGAGCAGACCTGTTTTAGATTAGAGAGTTCTGGAAAACCAGACACAATGAAGAATGATTCTGAGCAAAAGAACTGCCAGGAAGAGGCAATGCTGGCATTTGGCTGCCCAGTCTCCTTAGCACACAGCATGTCCTGACACATTTGCTCTTTTCCATAGTATTTCCCCAAAGTGAGAGTTGGCATTTGTAAATACACTGCTAGGGTGGAAAGATGCCCAAGCAGAAAGCAAGCTGTAAAAAACCATGCAGTACACTGTGCCAGAATAAACCACCAGACCACAACAAATAAAAGCGGGGCCCCCAAAGGAAACCCAGCAATGCTCTTTTACACCAAGTGGAAAGGCCTGGCCTTAAAGCAGCTACCGGGATGGGGAAAACACCCTCCTCAGCATAGGCAAGGAACACAAAGCATCAGTACTGTGTGTCACTGATCCTCAATGGGAGACACTCACTGATCAGTCCTGCTTCTTCTTCTTCTCCCAAACAAGTCCAGCTGCTGGGCATCGATGGTCCTTATGAGCGCCCATTTTCAGATTATGTGGAACATGCTGCTTGGACATTTCCTAACTACTGAATGTACACACGGCACAGGCTTTCCTGTGCTGAGCCCAGTTCTAAACCCTTTCTGGTGGAGCTCAAAGCAAAACTTTTGGACTCTTTGCTGTTCTCTCCCAGTATTTCTGGCTCTTTGCTGGAACTCAAGAAAGATCGAGTGAGCTTCTGCTGACATGAATGCCCCTTAGGCTGAAAGCCCTGCAGGTATAGAGGTGAGCCTATAACTGAGAACACCTACCTTCCAGGATTCACTTTATTCCCTGTTGGTTGTGAATGCAATTGCAACAGGCATAATTTTATCTGAATTTAGTGAAAATAAATGCTGATAGCCAGTCGTTCACCATGTTGCTGAGTTTGCTGGGGGGGGCGGGGAAGTATCTTTAAATGTTACTTTTTAAAGAAAAATTCTGAGGTAACGAGCTAGGAAGATGTCTCCTTGCTGTGCAATCATGGATACTGAGTTTGACCTATTACCCATTTAAAAGGTCTGGCTTGGCAGGCACACTGTCATCTCAGTGTTGGGGAGGTGAGGACAGTCAGTGAGACTCTGTCTCTAGAACCAAAGTGGGGAGTGATTGAAATAGACAACTGTCTTCATCAGGGTTTCTACTTCTGTGAAGAAACACCATGACCAAGGCCACTCTTATAAAGGAAAACATTTTACTGTGGCGGGCTTGTAGTTCAGAGGTTTAGTCTATCATCATCATGGTAGAAGGGGCTGTGGCAGGCAGGCAGACATGGTGCTGGAGAAGAAGCTGAGAGTCCTACATCTTGATCTGAAGGCAGAAGCAACTCTGCCATACTGGGCACTGCTGGAGCATAAGAAACCTCAAAGCTGACCCTCTCAGTGACACACTTCCTCCAACAAGGCCACATCTACTCCAACAGAGTCGCACCTCCTAATAGTGCTGCTGCCTATGGGCCAAGCATTCAAATACATGAGTCTATGGGGCGATACCTATTCAATCCACTACGACTCCCAGTGTCATCTCACACACAGACACACACCCATACACAAGAATAAAATTATGGTTATTAACTTAAGTCAGTTATTTTCTAATAGCTATTGAAATTCTATTAGTTAAATTATTGACATCTATCTCGAGATTGACAAAAAAGAAAGGAAGGAAGGAAAGAAGGAAGGAAGAAAGGGATAGTTGGAGGGGAAGGGAGGTGTGTAAGAGTATTAACTCATGAAGCTTACTACTGTGGTGTGGTGATATACTGTATATTTAATAAAAAAAAGTAGTATGGAATATTAGAGGACAGAGCCATCTCTCCAACCTTTTTTGTTTTGTTTTGTTTTTAAACAGAGTTTTTCTATGTAACAGTCCAGGCTGTCCTGGAACTTGCTTTATAAACCAGGCTGGCCTTGAACTCACAGAGATCTTCCTGCCTCTGCTTCCCAAGTGCTGGGACTAATGGCGTGTGCCACCACTGCCTGGTTGTTAGGCCTTGAACTCTCCTGATGGGATTAAAGATGTGGGTCACCACTCCCTGACCTTCATGGCTTGGCAGCAGGTGATTTTATTCTCTGATAGTCCAGATTATTTTTTATTAAATATGCACTATATCACCACACTGTGACAAAAGAACACTAGTCTGGGGTTCCAGATCTGTATTTGGCCATTCTATCACAGTCTGTAAGATTTTGTTCAGTCTCTATGAGCTTTAGTTTCCTCATTTTAAAATGGGAAATTGATTCATGTGTCAAAAGGTTGTGTTGAAGATAGAATGATAATGGTCCCTATGACACAGCAGATGCAGAGGTCTCCAGCAACACATTCCAGGGCCTTTGCTCCGTAGGCCCTGCCTTGTCTGTGTACCCTGCCTCATGGCTACTGTGACTATCCCCAGAGCCGTGGATGAAAAATTCCATGAGTTTGCCTTGACACAGTAGCAAAACAAACTCACAAATCAAAGACTTGGCTCTCTCTTCACCACTGTGCAGCAAAGGAGCTCAGAAACCCTGTGCCTGGAAGGTTCAAAGTGCTTCACTTCTCCCTGGATCTGCCCTTCATTTACATAAGAAAATCTCTTTACATAAAAGAAAACAAAGTTCTAGAAATCTGCTGGGGGCTGGGGAGGTATTGTGGACCTTTATAAAGTGGGCTTTCAATTATCAATTTCCTGGCCAGAAAAGGTCAGTTATCCCATTATAACCTTTTGTGACTTAAGCAAATCCCTCTTTGCACATTTCACTATCACCATTTGCCCTGTCTGGGATTAATAGTTCAAGTCTCAAATGATGATACTTACATTGGCACAGTAGGATATTTCAAAGCTTCTACACCTACGTTTGAAAAAAAAAGAAAAAAGAAAGAAAAAACAGTGTTGGGTCTGTGCTCATTCCCTCTCCAACTTTACAGCCTTCTGGGTCTTATTACTGATGCAACTGTTTTCAATGACTCATACCTAATTGCCACTGTCTCACTCACTGGGAATCCAGTACCTGGCTTGAAGAGTCTGTATCTTGTAATAGATTCACAATTCTCCATCGTCTGCGGACTCTAACATGTTGCTCAATCTCAGTTGCATTGACCTGGCTATTGGCATTCTTTTACCTCTCATGAAACTCTACCGTTAACATTCCCTCACATAAAAGTAAGGATTACGAAACCCCCACCTGAGCATCCAGCCACTTCTCAACCAGTTGCATGCAATCCTGTTACAACTGCACTTGACCTTGGGCTCTAAGGAGTAGCTAGAGAATATAGGCCTCAGAAGAGTTGCATATATCTATGAAGCCTTTG
Organism: Sigmodon hispidus; assembly: GCA_004025045.1. Taxonomy (NCBI): domain Eukaryota; kingdom Metazoa; phylum Chordata; class Mammalia; order Rodentia; family Cricetidae; genus Sigmodon; species Sigmodon hispidus. The sequence continues at coordinate 44,452 of PVIH01010281.1, forward strand.
GGGAGTCATCATTCATCCTGGGCACAGATATTCTAGTAGCTACTTTAGGGTCATTCTTGCCCATAACCCCTCACCCAGTCTCTCTGTAAGTAACTCCAATAAACTCATTTGTTTTTCAGGGTGAACTTTAGTAGAATCAAACTTTGGTTTGTCATTAGGACCTCAAGGGGAGGGGATAGATGTTCACATCTCCCCCATGGGGGAAAAATTTTCACTATAGCCATTAAAGTTTTAATTTTCCAGAATTTTCTCTGATATGCCGGAAGTAGTCTTTACAAAAGTTTGGAGAGTGTAACAGATAAGGACTATAAAGTATCAAGGCTTAATGTTAATAAACATCAGCCACTACCACCTAACAGTTACCCTCTACTCTGTCCTCAGAACATAGAACAGTCAGTTCTGAATCCCATTATTCTCATTTCTCATGTCTTCTTTTTTAGTATCTGGAAATTACAGAATGTCTCCTGTTTTGTTTCACATAATAACTCAACATTATAGTGGTTCTGAAACATCTTCCAGGAAAAATCCAGAGAGGATTAGAGGTGGAGCAGAGTCCACTAGACACACTGCCCCGCAAGCCCAGCTGAAATGAATCCACATCTTTCTCTTGAATGAGCAAAAACACCTTGTTCTTCAAGCCTTTCCCCAGCATTTTGTGTTACTCAATGTAAATTAGCAATGTCAAGGGCATACATGTGCAAATTACCAACTGCTATCACCAACCCCATTTTGATTCTTAAAATATTTGTAAAGAATTCACATCCCTCAAATTGCATAGCAGGATTCTGCTATTAATCTTGCCCTTGAGTATAATACAAAACTGCGGTGGAGGAGATTAAAGGAGGAACAGAAAAGAGATGAAATGATTTGAAGTCAAATACCCTGGCTAGAAGCTCTCTCTTCCCTTGGGTTTCCCATGGAATTTAAGAACAAGAAGAAAACAGAAGCGCTGCTATAATATGAAAATGTAGTCTTTCTCGTTCATTGCAGGCACTTCCGTTTGTAGAGATGACCAAGTTATATAAGTAAAGCAAGGTGGCCATAGCATAATTCCATATAGAAGGCATTGTTACTCGGCTCTCCTGAGTGTTTGCTACCTTGCTAATGCTGTGGGAAGGGCTTGGCAGCAGGTGATTTTATTCTCTGATAGTCCAGATTATTTTTTATTAAATATGCACTATATCACCACTGCCAGGAATGCATGCAGAAACTTCAGTGCTGGCTACCAGTGTCCACTGTGATGCCTGTAGGGGAAGGTTCTACATTGCTTCACGCAAGCCTGGCTCTGGAGTCAGGATGGAGAAACCATTGCTGTGGGAGATGAAGGCAGAGCTTCCCACAGCTTCCTTTCTGGGTTTACTGTGATGGTTAGCACACTGCCTGGCAGTGAGAAGTCTGTATCTGTCATCACCTCACCATTCTTTTCCATATTCTTGAATTCTTTAATCCTGTAAATTCTGGAAAATAGGTGGCTGGATTAGGTTACGTGGGCAGCTGGAGCAAATACCACAGACTATGTGGCTCTAAAAACACAAATTTCTTTACTCCTAGGCACAGAGGTTGTATGAATGGGCTTGGCTAAGGCCTAGGCTGCCACTGCATATGACTGTACTCTCTGCATTCCCATGTGTTCTTTCCTCTATGTATATACTTCCCTAGTACCTCCTTGTGGGTCTCCAGTTCTTCTAAAATGCCATTGAGATGGGGTTAGAGCCTACACTCAGAGCCTCATCTGAACCTTACCTTAATCATTCTTTAATGGTCATACTGCCAAATACAGTCACATTCCAGTGTTCTGGGAGAATGAGGAATGTGTTCAGGTTCTGCCCAGAGCATCACTGAAATAGATATATAGACCTGAGTTTTCTCCACTTGACATCACCTCCATTCTGTCCCATTACATACAATGGAAAAAGAGGAATTTCACGTGAACCAGTCTAGTCCTAACTCTTAGAAATTCCATGACTCTCCTAAATATTTATTAGTCCTAATTTCATGGGGTCATTTGATTGAGAAGCCTATAATTTTCCTTTGTATCAAAGAACCCCAGCTTTGTTAAGCCAACTTGATCCAAATTCAGTGTTTTAAGGTCTAAGGCAGATACTCCCAGCTGTCAAGAAAAGAACTTTAAGTATATCCAAGCTTTTGGTTCAACTGAGTAACATTTGGCATTTATTCAATGCCTACTATTTCCCAGGCATCACAGAGATCTTTGGTACAAAATAATGAAAATTATTATATACCATAAATTGACTGAATCTAATGGGGAAAACACAGGTATAAAGAATAGTTACATTATAACTAAATTGGATTAAAAATAATTCCAAAAGCACCTTAAGGTAAATTTAAAATCTTGAAGTTAATAAAACTGGTTAATTTTGCAGAAATTTGCCAAGTTTCAAATTGACAACAGATGGTCATATTAATGATGTCTTTCTCCAGCCCTGCCGCATCACTGAGAACAGTGCCTGCTCCTCATTGATTCTTACTGTTTATGCTTGAACACCAGGGCTCTGATGTTCAGAACCACACTTCTGAGAAGAGAAGGCAAATCTTCTTCTATCCAATACTCTGAGGCTATTAGCAATCCTAAGGAAGAAAAAAAAATCACAGACTGTGTTGAACTCTAGAAAACCTACCACAAAACTCATACACAAAAAACGTACTTGACAGAGCTGGTCCATGAATGGGGATTTCAAGGCAGCCAAAGACTTCCATCACATACAAACACTAACATCATCTGGCCAAGAAGGGCTTGAAGTCCCATGCCTATAAGACACTGACCAAAAGAAAAGTTCTCTGAGATTCTTCTCTGCTCGACAGCCCTGTCTCTTCATCATCTTTTTCTCAGGTTGCTCATACCCTGAGGCCACCCTGCAAGCAAGCTGTATTTTCAGAGTTCTTTTTCCTTTTCCACAGGAGTCCTTGATGGTCAAACAGGTTAAGAACCTTGCCACACATCCCTTAGCAATGCTCATGTAACACCCAAGAGCCTCAGTTTCTTCATTTGTCAGACAGGATTCCCTTCACATACTCCATGGGTTTGAAAAGTAACAGCAATTGCTTTGTGGTCAGAAGAAGACAGATTCACAGAGTGTCTAGTAACTAAGGTCATACAGAGACTGGGCAGAGCTACACCTGACCCCAGGCTGACTAACCTGAGACCTTGCTGCTGCCATAGCGTTAGACTATATGTAGAATCTCCTGTATGTTCCCATGCATTTCTGCCTCCCTGACTAGCTGTTATGACAGATAGGTGTTTTGTTTGGCAAGGTTGATAAACAAATGCATCCACTAGCTTAGCAGCTGTTGTTATTGATCCCCTATGTAGGAGTACATGTTTACGGAGATGATCTTAAAACACTACGTTGGCCAACCAGTTCACTGCAGTGTTGGACTATCAGATACCAAGAGATGACAAATACAATTTGAGAGACATGGCTAATGAAGAGAGGGCCGTGATGTACAATCCTTAAAATAGCCTATAATTACTCAAATGGAAATTCTTTTCCTCTGAGTCATAAAAAAGGACTCTGTTATGGACTAAATTGCTTCCCCCTCAAAAAATTCTATTTTAAAGTCCTAAACCCCTGGACCTTTTTGTGATGACATGTGGGAGCCAGTGGCATGTATGTTAGCATGAGGTCACTTTAAGCCAGTATGAATGGCATTTTCTAAAGAAGTCATAATTCAGACACAGGACAATGTGGGTAGAAGATGCCAGGAATCCAGATAGAAAGATAGTAAGAATTGAGGGAGGCCTGCGATGGACCTTGGGAGGGAAACAACCCCACCAGGTCTTGATCTCAGACTTTCAGCTTCCAGCAATGTGAGCAATCAAGTCTATGTTGTATGAGCATCATGGTTCATGCTCATTCATCACATCAATCAGAGCAAAGTAATAGTCAATAAAAAAATGATTTCCTTAGGGTGGCAATCCTCAGATAAAATAAAAGGAAGGGGACATGGTGTTCCTATGCCTCCTCTTACATCATTTCACCCTCTTTCCACCACAAGCCAAGGGTTAAAGTATTAGTATCCCCTACCCACAAGTAACTGCCAAGTACATTTTCCTAAAATATTTCTTCAGCATAGTGCCTGCCTGTTTAGAAATCTCCAGCAGCTTCCTCATTGCCTTGAGAAGGAAAAAGTTCAAATTCCTCCCAACTGGTCCTGAAAATATCTTGCAATTTATAAGCCACAGAGCAATACACTACCCAAGCATCACACGGTCACAGAGTATGGTAAAGGAAGCTGGGAAGGCTTCCCAGAGTGAGGAAGACACTACCAGGACCTCTACTGGTGGCCAAGGAACAAGGAATGACATTGTTGGGCTGGAGTAAGCAGTTAAGAGGGCTTTCTGTTCTTTTGGAGGACCAGAGTTCAGTTCCCACCCATTCATCCCAATGGTCTATAACTCTGGCTCCAAGGAATCCATCAACCTATTCTGGCAACTATGCAAATATACATATACATTCTCATGGAGAAAAATAAATATAGGAATAAAAAAGTGGCATGATCTTCAAACTTTTCCTAATGCAGAGGAGTATCTGAAACCTCACAGACTACCAAACTTCCAGAGTTAAGGATCCTGAGCTACACAGTGTTCAAACAGCTTTGCTCTCTAAAGGATCCAGAGAATGGTCCTGGGCTGTATAAAAAGGAGGAAGCAGCCTAGCATTAGCATCAATAATTCTCTGCCTTCAAGCTCCTGTACCCAAGACTCCACACCATGCACTGTAAGACAAGAAAACTCCTTCCTTAAGCTTCTTTTGCCAGAGTGTTTGACCACAGCAACAGGAAAGCAACTAAGACAGAGGTTAAGTCATTTTCATAAAATAAAAAGGCCGAGAAAGAACATCTTTTCATTAGATGTACTATGTGTGTATCTGCAAGGGTCCATGCATGCCACAGCAAGCATGCAGTGGACAAAGGACCACTTGCAGCAATCAGTTCTCTTTCCATCACTCAGGAATCACTCTAAAGTCATCAGGTCCAACCTTCACATGTTAAAACATCTTACCAGACCACCACCACAGATTTATTTATGTGGTCCTGGGAATTGAACTCATGGCCTTGTGCATGCTGGGAAGGATTCTATCAAATGACCATGTCATCAGCTCTCCTGCCTTTTCCCCAAGTGTATGAAAGTTCCATCCTAATCAGAAGGAACAACCTTATCTTTCTAGTTGGTTTTAAAGGCTACGATGTTCAACCTCCCACCTAGAGTATTCTTACTAAAACTAACTCCTCACACCTAACCACCCAAGCACCAGACCACCCCTGGTCCCATATCTGTTAGTCTCTACTACCCCAGTCTTGATGATAACATCTCAGTTTGTTTCCTTGCAGCTTTCAGTCTGCAGATGCTGAAGAGGCTTCCATCCCTGAGTGTAGTCCCTGAGTAGAATTCACACATGATACAGCTTTTTTACTGTAATCACTGTCTAAGGGCATGGTCTACATTTTTAGCTTTTTGTCCAAACTTCTTAGTTGACCTTCTACTGCTGGAACTTGCAGATCCCCTCTTTACTGGGGAGCTGTCAATCTGCCTGTTCCTTGTCATCATCCTAAACAACCAACAGCCCCAGTCTATTCTTGAACGTCCATCAGTGGACAGTAGCCATTCCCCTGAAACTTGGGCTACCACCATATCAGACCTCAAGGGTAACAAGAAGAACACAGCTTCACTTATAACCCTCTGTAGTCTGCATTATTTGATGTCCACAATCTCCCTTGCTGATCGGTCCCTCTTGATGATGACCCACAGGTACCTGCTGGAATCACTCAGGGAGGCCATAAGATCTCAGATATTCAGGATGTACCCAAATGAATCACACCAGGATTTCCAGGAGTGAGAGCCATGTGTGAGTATTTCTTAAAGGTCCTGAGATGATACTGAGATGACATGAGTGTGTGTACAATTGCTCTCAGCTCTTTCTCCTGTTCCCATAGCACAGGCTACAGAGCGATCAGCAACAACTATCCCAGGAAATAACCCTGAAGTCAGAAAATAGAGATAAAGTGGTCCCCAGCTGCTTCAGAAAATGTGATGACTCAAACAACTGATATTAGAAAGGAAATGGCCAACTGTTGGGCAGAAAGTGGGTCAGAGCTCTGTGTTACACTCAAGCAATAGCTTGTAGTGAATTCTAATTGGGAATTAGGAAAACTATCATAAACTTCAAGAATCCAAACCACTAACCATAATGGTTGGGAATGAGAATGGACCCCCATCACAGCCCAGTTCACTACCCTGAACTCCATGACACCCTGGCAATGGTGTCTCCTAGAAAGACATATCTGACTTGAATAGCCACATGTATTACTAATCTGCAGTGTGGGTGGTTAGATCTGGAAGACATGTCTTGGGTAGGAGGTTGAGTGAGTTGATCTTTAAGATTCTCTTGAGTTCTGGCAAGTCTTTGGTTCCAGGTGACAAGCCCACAGGGTTAGAGAGAATTGTGGGAAGAAAATAATAATATAGCATTGGTCTCAGCCACCAAGTTGCTCTGCAGAGCTCAAACAAGCATGGCAACAGGAGGCCCTGCTGCTTCGGCAAAGGAACAGTCTGGACTTGGTATTGCTGAAGGAACTTGGTGAACTTGAGATCATCATACTGGTTTGAGAGGGTGGAATGAGTCAGAGTGACAGCCAAGAGGATTGTGTGGGTGAGAGGCCCCCTTCTATCTGCTGAGGAAGGCTATGCTTTTTTCCTTGTCTTACTGACTTCACAGAAAGCTAGCCATGAAGCCTTCAGGGTGAACCCAGTAACCATAGAAATGCCTGCTTTCCTCCGGGTCACCTTCTCACAGAGGCAACTGACTTGGAGATTTCAGCAGAGCCCACCAGCAAACCACATGCAGCTTCTCTCCAGCTCCAGGGCACCACTGGGGAACATGGCCATGCTTGTCTAACTCATCAAGATACTCCTGTGAGAAACAGCCTCTCTAGGGGAAGGCTGATAAGGAAGAGATTGGAGGAGGGGTTCCCATCTGCTGGGAAAGCAGCAACTAGAGAAGTTATTGCCCAGAGATAGGTATATGCACATGACTCCACCTCCAGACTCAATGAAGCCCTAATAATCATTTATGCATTTGGATGGGAAACATTCCAAAACCTGAGCTAACTGGGTCTAACAGCAAATTAACCACAAACTGCTTTTGTGTCAATTGGCTGATGCCAAGGTCAAAGTCAGGCTTCATTGCCAACCCAGCCTGCTTAGCACCACTCTAGAACTCATACTGTATAGTTTCTAAAGGAAGTATTCCATTACCCGAATCAAATGGTCTCCAAATTCATCACAGAAATCAAGAGAGGTAGATCAAAAATAGGTCACATTCAAATTTAGTCCCCCAGAGCTAGGATAGTTAAAAGCTCTGTGGTTTAAGTACTGGCTGAAAGCATGAGAATTGGAGTCTGGATCTTGAGAACACACATAAACATCAAGTGGGTGGATCATCCTATCTGTAACACCATCCTTAGGATGGGATCCCTAGAGCAAATTAGCTAATAAAACTAGAACTATCAAAGGCTTTTCATGTGACTGAGAGACTCTCCTGGAATTAAGTTGCCTTCGTCATGATATCTGATCACAGCAATGAAAACATAACTAAGGCACATACTTACACCAATGAATTTCAGTCCCAGTCCCAGAAAGGTAAACTATCTTCATTATCCACCATCATACAACTGTGCTTTATAAGGCTTGTCCAGTCAGCCCTCCTGCCATCTGGGCTTTCAATGAGGTGCAGAATGTCCCAGCAGACAGCACTAGCATTTGGGATGAGAGAATTTCTCACTGCCTGGAACTATCCAACAGGATCTTTTAAAACTCTCACACTCTTACATTCATGGGCAACCTTCATTAGAGAAATCCAAATATGTCCTCACCCCTTTCTGAAGAGTCCAGGGTGAGGGAGACATCATGTTTCTTAGAAAGAACAAAAGCCACCCCTGGTCCATGCTTCACTCGCATACCCTTTCTGTTATAGCATTCTTCAAAGAGAGTTGTCTGTCCACAATGACAACTGCATGTCTGCCGGATCCCCAGGAAGCCAGAACCTCAGTGCAGAGTGGTCCCAATGGTCTCCTCTGCTAATTGCTATGGATCCCAATTCTTCTTCAGAATATGGCAGCTGTTATCACTCAGATCTCACTGCCCCTGAGGCAAGTCAATGGTATCCCTGGACTATTTGTCAGAAAGTACCACTTTGTGCTGCCTTGGAATTTGTCTTCCTAGGATTCCCACCTGCTAGACTTGAATCTGACCTCTAAAGGCTAGAAAGTTTAGGTGTGCTACCCTAGCTCCTGTTCAAATATGAAGTAAGTTGATCAATCCATCCCCTGGGTTGGACAAGCAGCCTGGTTCCGCTCTCCTTAAACATCTGGATAATTTTCACAATATTTACCATCTCTGTCACTTTACCTGTATTATCTTTGTTATCTAGTATTATCTAATACTTCACCTGGTTTATCTTTGATGATTGCAAGACCCCATCAGCTAAGTGTATATGGTAGCCATGTGATGGATGAAGCTCAGCAATTAACCCACATCTACAGAGAAGTAAAAGCCATGGACTATGGTCCTGGGTTCAAAACATGCACCCTTTATTACAGCTTGTAATTGCCACATTTGATGCTTAGAACCAGTTGCGTAGTTTTGTTTTAAAAATAGAAACATGCAGATCCTCCAACAGAGGTTGTGAGAGCCAAATGATCTACTGAAATTATCTAAGTATAAGCATTGCAAAACTAATGCCTTGTGTGACATTGAACTTCAATTTAATTTTTCTCTATAGAATAGGAAAAATAAAGATAAAAATGTGTCTTACAATGCGGGCTCCACATGTAGCCTGGCCAGTGCACACAGGGACAGTCATTGCCTCTCTGACACAAGGACCTGAGACCCTTCCTCCCAGCCCTAAGAATGACTCCCATGGACAAAGAGACCACCTGTGGAGGCTCCAACATGACCCTCCCCACTGATTCTGTCCCTGCGGCTGCTTCACTGTCCGTGTACACGTCCTTGTGAAGAGCATTCCTTGAAGGCATTGAAATTACACGGTGCCCAGATTTCAATCCTCCCACAATCGTGCTGAATATTTTCCACTTAAAAAATTAAGTTTTAATTAAGTATTTTCATCAAAACACCAGTCCTGCTGATAATGTCAGGAAGGGCTGAAAAAGTAATTATGTGCACAATCTGTTTTTGACACACTCCTTTCTCCACTGGGACGCTTCTGTCTCCTTTACTTCATTAAAACTCCCCTATCACCTTAAGAAGGGGAGTTTTACTTTCTCTCTAGTTACAACAGAGACAAAGAACCCTCCCTTATTGAATGGACCCTGTTGGCACAAAGGTTAGACCCAAACCATCTTCTGCAAGGGAGCTCTCTTTGTTGGACCACAGACCAGGTGTATAAAAGGACCAGCCTCTAGTTTCAGGAGGGCACTTGGGTGAAGATCAGCACACACACTTTTCCAACCATCTGCTCCAGCCTAATGTGAAAAGACACTCTACACTCCAATGTCCTGATGATTTAATCAGTAAATATAGTACACAAATCTTCACAGTCCAACATTTCTTCCTATTTAGTAAAGAGAAACTTTGAACCTTCCCCTGAGTTCTGATCAGTTAGCTAGGACTAGCTAATGAATTGCTGCCCTTTAGGGTTGGGAGGGAGGGGCATGGCTTGGTGGACCTGAGCTCAAATCTAAAGTATTCACCTTAAAATCCTTTCCTAGTTATTATTTACACAGATTCTACTTTCTTAGAGTGGAAGTCTGAAGTCTTACACATACATGGATCAGGAAGGATGACCAAAGGCATCTCCAATGCTGTCCTTTAAGGTAGCCTGATAATGACTGGGAGACGTAGGCTAAACCCCACCCATGAGATTGTACATACTCACAATCTATAGCCAAAGGCATTATAATGAAAATGTGTAGATGAAAATGGCAACTGTCATGGATTATTTTTATTATTAGGTAGAAATATTCTTTATTGACATCAGCCTCTGAACTTTACCCCTTCCTTTTCTTATTTATTTAATTAATCTAATCTTATATTCCTCTCTGATAATTTGTTTCAAAGTTCAAAACAATAGACTTGATGAAAGCTGATATCCATTGTATGTCATTCCAAGCTTTCTTTTTACCCATGTTCCTCAGCATGTGTGATCCTTTACAAGAGTCAGCAGCAAACACCTCACATCTCCTGAGCACAAGCATCCTTTCCTGCTTCGTCCTGTTCCTTCCAGCTGGGATGCTCAGTGTTTTGCTTCTTCCCAACTCTTATTCTGTATATGGTCTTCTCCATCCTTCAGCAACTCTTTTCAAAAGGTGAAGACTCCATGCTCAGTCCTAAATGGGATGTCTTCATCAATCATCACACCTTTCCTCTCAAGGCTAAGTGTTTTATGTGGAAGAGGTGGGTGGATAGATTGCAACAGCTAGACGTGATAGGTGACTTCAAGGAAACAATGCTTTCCAGACACAACAGGGTAGATACACATATGAACTCACTGAGACCTGATAGCATGTTTAAGAACTACGTAAGGTGAAGTCAAAAGAAATTCCAGCATAGATGAGGAGATATGAACATGATGTTCCAGCCCTAGCTGGGGAACTGTTGGCTTCTGATTGTTGCTGGGAGGGGGAGAGTCAGTTTTCTTTAATGGTGTGATATCAGATATACTGACCACACTCTAGGGCAGGCATCAGGCTCAGGAGGAGTCTGCCAAAACAAACTGGACTGAGATAGATAGATAGATAGATAGATAGATAGATAGATAGATAGATGAATGGGTAGATAGACAGACAGAGAGACAGACAGACAGACAGATGATAGATAGATAGATAGATAGATGGATAGGTAGATAGACAGTCAGACAGACAGACAGATAGATAGATAGATAGATAGATAGATAGATAGATAGATAGATAGATAGATAGATGGGTAGGTAGACAGACAGACAGACAGACAGACAGATAGATATGAAGTGGAGTGGGTAGATAGGTGAGGAAACATCTTGGAGGAGCTGGGAGGATGAGGATGAATATGATCAAAAAATACATTGTGTGAAATTCCCAAAGAATTTATAAACTCATTATTTTTAAAGTTAGACTACAATTGCTGGCCTGAATAGAGCCCGCCAAGTGACTCACATCAGATGAGTAGGATGCAATCAATGGTAATGAGGCTTAGTATCTTCAGAATCCACACCATCAAAGATGATATCATCTCTGCTGGCTTGCTTCTTACATTACTATTCATCTTGAATCATAGTTTTTAAGCTCTGAAGGACTCAGGTATCTAAATGCAAAGTACATAGGCTCCATCTCAGTATCCTCCAACATCCATCCTGGGCATTACAGTAAGCAAGCATAGTTGATTCTCATCTTAGACTTCAAGATACATACTCTAATGCAGAGAGAGCTGTCCACACCGAGGCCTGCCAAAATTGCAATCTCATGAGCAAAATACTTAAAACCATAGCTTGGGAGTTTATTGTACACTATGAGAAATCTGAAATGTTCAGAATCCAGCCATCTTGACCTTCCTAAGACCCATTTCTTTGTTGGACCATGTAACAAATGCCAACTTTGTGATAGCAATTTGATATACTTCAAAATTTGGTATGTCCTAAAGGAAACACAGTCTTTTCTCCAAACCTTATTTTGTTGCAGCTTTCTCTCAGTGAATGGTACTGACATTTACTCTGCTCAGCAAATGATAAGTCTGGGAACAGTGCTAACACTCTGTTTCTATATATTCAGCTAATTTCAATTCTACTGACTCTGCCTCTTTTATGGCTCTAGATTCCATTCATTTACTCTTTCCTCATTGTCCCCATAAAGACTCTGTCACCAGGTACTTCAATTACACTGTGGACTCCAGTTAATCAATAATTTCTCACCATTCTATGCCTAAAACTCCAAGGCCTAAACCTGACTGTAAGATCTTGCATGGTCTCAGCCTCCCACTGCAGCCAATTCTCACTCTATGAGCTTCCATGTCATCCAGGCCCCAGCACTGCCACCTTCAGCAATTTTTCTGTGCCCTAGTCTTCTCTCTCATGGCAGAGCATGGGCAAGAGCTGTTTCTCTACCCACAAAACAATTCTACACTCACTTCTCAACAAACCAACTGTCTCCCTTTAAGCATGGCCTCTTCAGGAACGTTCTTTGCTTCCAGACATATAAGATTTGTCTGTTACATAACTTGTGTCACTCACTACACCAGAAATTTAGCAAAAATGTCCATAAGATTCATCAAGGTCTACTCGATGCCTTTTGCTTTTCACTCACATCCCAGATCTTAGAGTCACAGGGAATGCATAATAAGTACCAGCTGAGTCAATGAGCCATCCATCTGGTCAACCTTTAATTCTAGCACAGTATCTTACTCTAAATAGACCTTAATAAATTATAAATGAATGGGCCATACAGTAGAGGGGAGAAAGTTGGACTCCAAAGCTTAAAAGTAGTGAAAGTTCTGCAAGGTCTATTGAAAGAATTAAAAAATATATTAGCTACAACTTCGCAAACTTTTTATTCAAGGCCAACTAACTTTAAATTAGTTTACTTTCCTTTGTTTTGACATTTATAATTCCAAACTTTGTTAAATGAAAATTATTCAAAAATAAAATTAAATAGAAAGACAGCAGCCTTATGAATTTGTATAATTCAGACCAATTTATTGTGGTTATATATTTTTTTCTCTGAGCTTTGAGAGTGAAATTTTTCTGTATTATATGTACTGGGAATCATAATGACTCTATAAACACATAATGGTTTTATGGGTCTGGTCATGAGGCATTATTAGTTAAAATTATTCAGAAACAATTTTATCAGTCTTGCCAATGTCTCACTAATCTTGAAATCCTTTAAAGATGAGTCTGTGTTTTCCCAGTTTCTTGGGATTCTTCTCATTCTATAAAAGTTCTAAAACTGCTGGGTGGTGTTAGTGCATGCCTTTAATTCCAGCATTCAGGAGACAGAATCAGACAGATCTCTGTAAGTCTGAGGCCAGTTGGCCTACAGGTTGAGTTATAGGACAGCCAGGCTACACAGAGAAACCCTGCATTGAAAAACAAAACAAACAAACCAAAGTTTTATAATTAAAGTGCTTTTTATAAATCCAGTGCTATCCCAATATTAATTCTTGTGATGGGAATAAATAGTATCAATTTAAACAAACATTTTGGTAACCACCATTTACTGTTTCTGTATTGCACTTGCTATTTATATTGCTAAGAGAAAATTATTTCTCAATTTCAAAAAAATTTTGGGCTCTAACAAAGTTAAAAATCTGAATTAAAATGCTACAAATTTTTAGACATTGGACTTTGGTGACAAGTTATGACAGGATAAAGGTCTGAAAGGAGTAAGTAAATATTATTGCCTTAGCACAAAACCTACTTCCCCATTGGCTAAAGCATTGGCTGCTTTTATCTTGACATTAATTATTCCCTACAAGCTGTTGATCATGTTGCAAAATGGACCATTTTATAACTGATGACCCACCATACTCAAAACTCTCAGTTTCTTCAATAGCAAAAGGCTAGGGGTCTCTTATGTACAATTTCATGGCAGAAATAAACGTTACTGAACCAGCTATCAATCAAATAAAAGGCAAATGAAAAATCAAGTTAAGAAAGATGTAGATTCTCCCTCCTTTGCCGTGTGTGCAATCTCTTGGAGAGATTTCCTTACCCTCATCACTGGTGTCAGTAGGAGCTTTACCATGAATATGAGGCATAGTAAAAGAGTCTTATAAAATATTAGTCTTACCAGGCAGTGGTGGCACTGGTAATGACAGCACTCGAGAAGCAGAGGAGGGCGGATCTCTGAGTTCAAGGCCAGCCTGGTCTACAGAGAGAGTTCCAGGACAGCTAGAGCTACACAGAGAAACTTTGTTTCAAAAAAAAAAAAAAATACAAAACATAAAACCTAGCAAACAGAAGAATATGTCTCCACCCCTGATTGTATCTGGTTATTATTTAGAGACAGACTTCAAAATTTCTTAGTTTATTGGTATTTCTTGCATCATAATGAAAAGGCGGAGTCCATCACCTCGCACCTGCCACTATGAAGTAAGACTTCACTCCGATAAAGAGATAAAGGAACTGAACCCTTGTTCAGCATCTAATGTTGTAAGTTGGTTCTCAAGAGAACAAAGCATGGGCCAGGGTAGGTTAGTCATTCATTATTCAAAGTCTCACCATCAAAGAGCTGTACCTCAGATCCCCAAATGACTATCCACAACCTACTGAGGGCTCCTCTGGGAGAAAGAGCCCTCCCAAACCAGCTGAAACACCACTGCCATTGATTCTTCTGATCTGAACCTAAGAAATACACAAAGCAGATTTGAGTGACTTCATAGACCCAGGAGACTTCCCCTGAGTGATTTTCATGCAGGTCCAGCAGAAGATGGCACAGAGGACAGAACTACATCACATTTGTCTTAATGACTGAAGAGTTTTCATTTATAATTCATGGGTACCTAGACTGCTTGGGATACCTTATTAAAAAGAATGTCTCCTTTTTCTTCTTCTTTATTTTTTCTTACCTCTTTATGACCATAAGAAAGAGATGACTCTTAAATGTGGTATAAGAATGAGCTGTTCCCAAAATAGAAGTTGATGCCCATTAATTACAGTGCTACCCAACCAGTATTTATAAAATCATCATCGCCTACAAAGAGAGGAACATAGAATTCTATCCTACACTAGACATTTAGCAGCCTTTTAAAAAGCACTAGAAGATTAATTGTCTTAACAACTATGAAATTTATCAATTCTCTCCTGTTAGAAGTCTGGCTGACTAGCTCCCCAAAGTTAAGCAAGTAAACATTAGGGACCAAAAGGGCTATCTGAGAGCAGAAAAGGTCAGTCCATATTTAACTGATACAGATATTAATTGGGGGTTCAATATGGTTTTAGATACTTAAAGGATTTTTTTAAAATGTGAAACCAACTTTAACTTTAAACATTCTTACTGTTTTTTAATGAACATCTTTTTTTTAAGCTGAATATAAAATGTATAATCTAAGAACATTGGTGATTTGAATCATTTCTGGCATCAGCATGCATTACAAGGTCCTATAAGGAACACAGAGACATGGTTGGGGTTGATGTCACATCCTGTAGGATCTCAAGCAGGGGCACCACTAGCAGGAATTGATGCAATTTTTAAAAGATGTACCAAGGAAGAGCACGTTTGAGGTATATCAGAAGTCTCCAGGAGTTCAAGAACCTGACTGGTCTTATATTTTTCTTCATAGTGCATAGAGGTCAGGCTCATGGACAGCCCCAGTATGACAACCCACCAGAGATGATTTTCTCTCTGCAACCTTAGAGTACCTCAAACATTGAGCAACTCCTAGAGAGTTAGGGAAACCCAGAGTTGTGCTCTCAGTCTCCTGTGCCCTCAGTAGCAGGCAAGGGCTGTGCTACTACCTGCCTACTAGAGAGAAAGAGTGAACATCAGCTCCACAGAAGCCTGAAAGCCCCAACAGGTCAAGTGCAGCACAGAAAGGAGAGATAGATGCTGGGGAGCAGTCAGACTGCAAGGTGTTCTTGACTTATAAAGGGGTCATAGAAACAGGGATTGGGCATTGAAGACCCATGCCACTTTATTTACCTGGGCATTGTTCCCACCCTTGTTGATGTCTGTAGTGTGAGAGAGCACCTGCCCTAGCAACTTAAGTGAAAGATTTAACCAAACAATAAAGCAGTCTCAGAGAATGATCAAGAATCTAGATGTCTATATAAACAAAGAATGGCTCTGGTTTTCCTCTTAAAACATTTACCCTCTGACCAGGAAAATAAGGCACAAGCCAGTGAATGGTAAAGCAGTTACCATACAATTAGCTCCAAACAGACCAGAAGTGGCATACATTTTACATGGAGAGTCCAATGGCCAAACAACATTGCCCACATTAACACCAAGTCATGCAGGCGAAAGAATGAGGGAATCTGTCCACTACCATCTACAGTGATCCTCAGTGTTGTGTGCCCTATATCCTCAAGGTCAAGAGTCAGTTTGCCCAAAAGCCCAGAACAAAACCTCTCAGGCCAAGGTGGGAAGCCAGCACAAAAATCTATTGAAATGTCACTAGTGCCTCCTCTAATGTGGTTACATTAAATAAATCTCCTTTTTATGCTTTATACTATTAATGTTGCTGTTCTGATTGGCTCTTCCACAACCTGCAGCCAAACTTGGCTTCTTGGGGGCACAGACTATACCCCCAGTATGGCAACACTGAGGTATCCCTTTCCTCCTATGGGACATCAGCCAGTGTTTTAGCTAAATGTCATACTGATATGTGGCTGGCTGTTGGTGGCTGTGATGCATTTTGTCACCTTCACATTCAGGGAACAGCTTAGCAGGAGCAAGTGACTGGTAAATGATCATGCAGGACAATCTCAGCAAGAGACACTGGCGCCTTCTCAGCTTGGGCTTGGTAAAAAGAATTTCTCAACTTTATTTTGGAATGGCTGGGTGACATTTTCAACACTAAATAGTTTCCTTAACAAGTCTCATTGAATTGGAACAACTGAAAGTCAAATGGAAAAACAAAACAGCCTGACCACTTTTATGTGACTTAAAATTGCTATTTAAATATGCAAGTGTAGGTATAGAACACCAAGGTGGGGGGAGGGGAGGGACTGCCTGAGAAATGCAAAGCTTTTCTACAAAGAATGTTAAAGAGTTATGTGATCTAGATTCTAATAATTTATTCAACACATCCACCCTCCCCTTGTTTCTCTTCTCTTTGCCATGGATTTCCCTCATCTTGTTGTTGAATAAATAGGCAGAAAATATAAATAAACCTGTGTTTAACTGAAGCTCTACTCTATAAACAACTTTAATTATATTTTAATGCTTGGTAGACACCGAATTTCTTCTTTGCTGTCTGCTCATTACAATAAATTTCAAAACCCAAATTATTATGCTTTGCTTACATGGAGCCAGCAGCTCTTTTTTAGTCTGTTGGCTGCCTAGGCAGAGGGTATGATTGGGGACCAAGTAAAGGCACATGATAAGGAATATGACTTGGCTTACACTAGGTCATGGCTGCAAACAGTGGGGCTTTTCTGATATAGAGCAGGGACAGGACAGTGTTAGAAAACCCAGCAGGGCCCCAAGGCCATATGAGCGAGAGAGCTGCCTCTGCCACCCACCCCCACATTCCACCAGCTGCAACACTAGAGAGCAGACCCTGAACATGGCCTGATAGCACAATCGAGCCAAGTCTATTGGTGGGGGTATGAGTGAGCAAGCCCCAAAGTTGTAAGCGTGGGAAAGCTATCTGCACTACTCACTATCATGTAGCAGCATGGATGCCCTTCTCTTCACCCCCTGACCAATAAGGCCTGAGGGAGAGCTGGCCCTGCCCCCATCAACTGCAGCACTCAGGAGAGTGCTCCCTATACCATGCCTGGGCAACACAATAGAGCTGGCCCTGAAGGTGTAGTGTAGTGTAGTGCAGGGACTATTACACCTTAACCTATAGGCATGGCCCAGTGGGAATCATCCATGGCCTTGGGGCACCAGTGTTCAGGGCATGGTCAGAGGGCCAGTTTAAGATCCAGGCAAACAGTATACCAAGTCATTTCTCTCAGGAGCCTTTGGACGGAGGACCTGACCGTGAAGCCTAGTGGAACCAGTCCTTCCTTCCCAGGAACTGCACAATTGCTTTTCTTTCAGTGAGTGCTCTTCTTTGAACCCTTTAATAAATAAGTAATATTTTTTATCAGTCACCCATGATTAATATCACTATAGTATAGGTGTGGGAAAGCCGATCCTGAAAACATAAAGACAGGAGAATTGGCCCTGCTCCTTACTCATCAGTGCAAGGAGTGAATGAACCAATGCAATGCAGGAGAGAGCTCACTTTAGTGGTGAGAACAGGGGAGAGAGAGCTGGCAGTCTGACCAACCCTACCGCTGCCCAAGCCTAGAACCAGGGTTATGACTTGGCCCACTCCAGCATCCTTCCAATCTGTGATCTGCTGGAGCACATGAAGGGACCAGTTCTGCAGACCCAGAGCTGCAGGATCTCCATGACACAGGGCAACAACAGGATAACCAAGAGGAGTCTAGTGAGGACCAGCAGAGGCCTCAACCAGAGCAATGACTCTCTGCAATGAACACTTGGAAGTAAAGCTATATGAATAAAAGGGTTTACCTCGTGATTTACTGTGTCACACCACAGCTTCCATGTACATCTCTGTAAGCCTTCTCAGAGACTCTAAATCCAGAGGAGGAACATGTTATTGGCCAAGCAAGGCAGCCTACCCTCACTTAGAGATGGAAGCACTTTCCTTCTTTTAAAGGACAGACAGAAGAAGAGATGGAACTAATGTAAGGAAGCTTCAGATATACCAGAGAGGATGCAAAGGCAAGTCTATCAGCAGAGGGTGAGGAAGGCATCCCTACCCCGACTTAGCACACTCATTTTTACACACTACTGGAAGAGCATTCATCTTCCCAACCCTGCAGGCATCCCTACTAATTTTATACTTGTGTTCTAGCTTTCAAGAACAGAGGATGGAGACTGTAATCTCATCCATGGTATGCAGTAGGCTTTAAACACTTGATGATTATGTATTGAAATATTTTTAGAGTATAAACTTTAGATACAATGCTTTCTAATAAGTGTAATATTCTGATTTATAATGAGACATATACATTTGGTTTTCTTAAGAGTTTTTAAAAAACCTTGGACCCTTCAATATGCTGAGTACTGCATCTAATTCTAAGTAGATCATTGGAAGCTGGGGTTTAAATAGCCACATGAGCCTTTCCGGCTTGACGGCCTCCCTACGAGAACATGCCTCTTGCAAAGGATCTCCTTCATCCCTCTCCAGAAGAGGAAAAGAGGAAACACAAGAAAAAGCACCTGGTTCAGAGCCCCAATTCCTACTTTATGGATGTGAAATGCCCAGGACGCTATAAAATCACCACGGTCTTTAGCCATGCACAAACGGTAGTCTTTGTGTGTTGGCTGTTCCACTGTCCTCTGTCAGCCCATGGGCGGAAAAGCAAGGCTGACAGAAGGATGCTCCTTCAGGAGGAAGCAGCACTGAGAAGCACCTGATTCAAGATGAGTGAAAACCATTCCAATAAACACATTTTGGATAAAAAAAAAAAAAAGAAAGAAAGAAAGAAATAGCCATATGATAGGCAGGCTGGGACTTTTAGGCTCACCCTCCCCATGGGAGTCAGAGCTGAAGGTTGAGCTGATTGTAAATGAACAACAGCAAGTGAAATGTTTCCCTGACTTTCATAAGCCACTGGAAAACTAGTCAGACTCTCACTGAAATGGCCAAGGAAACACCTTGTGTTTCTAACTGGTAGGTCAGGAGTACAATTCACAATTTACAACTGATAATTGTTGTTGTCTTGTGGGTCTAAATGGTGTTCAATTTGAATTATATTATAGGACATCCATCTGGCTTCTGCTAGAGAGCTGGGTGAACTATGAATGTGTGAACTGGTTTTTCCTCTCTTTCTTTTAGGTTAGGTCATCTAATATTAACCATGGAGGGCTGAATGTTAGAAAATAATAATCTCCATGTCACACAAAGGAAACAAAGTAAAAGTGGTCTGGCAAGTCAATTTCTTTTGCAAAACACAACACTATGCTTCAGACTGAGCTAATGGACACACATATCCAAGATGGTCTCTGTCTTTTATTCCCAATGCATGGGGAAAGTTGGATGTTCCACATTTGCAGAGGTTCAACCTTACAGTCTACATCCAATTAGCTGGTTTGGAAAGTTGTACCAAAAGCACAACAAAGGGTCTGGGGTAGGGGGTAGGGTTGAGGAGAAACAAACACATAACCATGAAACCTATTTGTAAGAGAAGACTGAATTTCTCCCACTGCAGAAAGGATTTTACAGAATGCAGTCTATAAGGCCTCTGGCACCCAAGTGACAATGGAGATGAGAAGCCAGTGATGAAATCCAGCTGGGTTCCTCCCACCTCAGTATCCCTAGTCTGGAGTACTAGAGAATCTAGAGCTCCCCCAGTCTGGACAAGCATTTCTGAGCTACTTCAGTCCAAGTGCAATCCTTTGTTGAAAATGCATGCATGCATGAAATTCTTAATAAAAGTAAACAAATGCATTTCATTTCTTTTCAAGTACATTGGGCTTGGTGTAGACTAGAAGGAGAGCTGAGGTAAGATCAGAATATCAAAAGAAGGGAGTACCATCCGAGGCATCACTGCCTTGTTTTACCCAGATTATCTCAGCAGAGTAGGTCCTCCAGTTAGCAGCTAGGGAAAAGGACACATTAAGTTAAGTGAATATTTGTACACCAGTACATGCTAAAAGATTGCTGTCATTATGGGCTTGCTATTTCTCTGCTTCCTTGTGGTCCTTTCTCTGTGTATGGTAAAGTTATTAAAAAATATTAAGTATCTTCTTCAAGCCACACATCCACTGTATTTTGAAGATATAAGGTTCTCATACTATATACAGCCCCAGCTTTTTTATCTGTACTACACACAGTGTCTCTGCTCTGAAGATGGAGGGATGTGAGTTATGTCTCCCCAGAGTAGGGTATCATTCACAGGAGGAATGGTCCAGTGGTCCAGTGCATCTATGACAAGTGTCTATAACGTTACTCGATGGTAGGGATGAGGGCAGCTTCAGGTGAGCTGCACTGAGAAAGCTCACCTTTGGGGTAACTGTTAGGCACTGTGTTGCAACAAATGTTTCTGCAAATCAAACCCCTAGGAAGAGTCAGAAATGGAGGTCACACAAGAACATTCCAAGTATTTCCCCGACTTCCCCTCCCCTTCCTCCTCTTCCTTTTTCTATTTCAGCAGAAGGTATAAGGTTAAATACTTAAGAAAGCCTACTATTGAGGAAAATAGATTTGTTATTTTAATAACACTCCTAAAATGGCTCTGTTTAACCATCTGTTAACTTTGCAATCCTTCATTTTCTCCTCCTTCCTAAATATCAGTATCACCCACCAATCCACCCACCCCCCAAAAAGTTGTCATGATAAGGAAGGAGAGGTTTTCTGGGGGGAAAATGAACTAGAGTATCAGATTGCTTAGAACACAATTTTGTTAACTATTTGTTATGGCATTCTCATGCTCCATCAGCTTTTAAGGTGGAAACAAATTTGTGACATTAAATACAAAAGCAATGCCAGAGAGTAGATGATGCAGAGGAGTGGGGAGGGATTCAGAGAAGCCGAGAGTTAGAGCAGACATTTAAGCCATGCTCACATCCCACAACTGAGAAAATGTTCCTGGATCTTTATGGGAACCCACAGGAACAGTCAACATGAGCCTGAACTAGGGCTAGGACCAAGAAAGCCTCTCTGCCCATGGGCCAGGCTGTACTTCTCAACATAAAAATGCCTTAAAGTCCATCATCGAAAAGGTCAGGGCTTCTGTGATGAGATGTTATATACCTTAAGAAAAAGTCCAGCACATCAGCTTTGACCTAGTCACTAGCAAACTCAAGTGACAGCAGTGAATTGGCCAGGGGCCAGGAGCATGGATCACTTGATAAAGAAAGCATATAAGCATGAAATTTGGACCTGGGTACATAGTACCCAGACAAAAATCAGGTGCTGTGGTCCCAGAGCTGTAGATGAAAACAAGAGTATCTCTAAGGCTTGTGGCCAGTCAGCCTGCCTAACCAATCAGCTACAGGTTCCATGAGAGACATTGTCCTAAATAAGAAGGTGGAGTACCATTGAGAAAGACATAAACACTGCCCTCTGCTCTCTACATACATGGACACATGGACATGGATACACAGATTCATATACCACCCAAAATTTAAAATTTAATAGTGACTTTACCATTATATATGTGCAATAAATATAGATTTAAAAAGTAAGCCATTTAAAAATGTACATGAAGTTTAGTGTGATCGTTCATTTATATTCATCAACTTGACTGGATTAAGGGATATTTAACAAGAAGCTATTAAAAGATAACTTTCATGTGACTTCTCAGGGCTCATTGCAGAACAGACTGACATTTGAATCAGTAGGCTGAGCAAAGAAGATTCATCTTCACTAATGATTCACTTCACTAATTCACTTCAGCATCACCCAATCCAATGAAGGCCAAGGTGAAGGGGTGAATTTATTTTCCTGTTCTAATGCAAAACACCCATTATCTTTTAACCTTGGACCCTGGGGCCAGTTTCGAGGAGGTACGCTGCTGCTTGCTCTGGTTTTTAGACCTTCCAACTAAGTTACAGCAATCAGTTTTACTGGCCTTCCTGCCTGAACATCAGGGCACTTCTCATAATCTATGATATTGTGACCCAATTCCCATAATATATTTTCTCTTATGAATCTGTCTGTCTAGCCATCCTGTTGATTTCATTTTCATGGAGAACCCTGACTAATGTACTTATTAAATAGCACATTTCTATCTTGATTTCTGTGCATAAAAATCTATTTAGTAACTTTATATTCAAAGAAATAAAGAAAATAGATATGCCTCTGTATTATTTACTTACCAAGGAGTTTCAACAGCATTGAAGTGTTAGAATACCAGGCCAGGTGACTGCAAGACAACTATGTGATGGTTTTAGGAAAAAGAAGATTCAATATTTCCTACAGATGAGGCTATTTCTAATGAATTAGACACCATGTATGAAAAAAAAAAGATTGTGTAGAGACAAAAGCCTTAGTGGGTGAAGAATGTGTGTACATAAAACACTTCTTCCAGAAATGAGCAACAGAGGTAATCAGACATCACCAGATGGCCCCATTGCACATGCCCTATAGTCAAAGCTGACAATGGAAGGTAGTCAAAATAGCACAAAGAAAGTTAAAAGCAATGTGTTGACATAAGTAGTTAGGAAGTAAGGGAAGGTGTGTGACTCAGCCAAGACAAATCTAGATGCTATAGATGCCAAATGGGCTTTATCCAACACAGTGAAATGGTTGTCCAGAGTTCTGTGTTAGGAAAGATGCTTAGCCCACAATGCTGTGACCCATCATAGAAAAGTCACTTCTATGAGGTCCAAATTATATTACCTGAAAGGGTAGAAAAACTAAATGGTAAAGATGTTTCTAGAAGGCAGAATTTTGATTTGTTCTTCAAGTGTGTACTCTTCACTTTGCTGACTGAAATGACTGCCACAATAGCTCGAGGTAGGTGATGGCCAGAGAAAATGCAGGAAGTGCACACATTCAGAGTCTTATCCAATGGGAGAGGAGTGGACAATAGCAGCCTACCCAACCAGATCCAGCATGTTGAGAACGGTGACTCTCAACCTTCCTAACGCCTTGAGCTTCAAAAAGTTCCTCATGTTGTGGTGACCCTCAACAATCAAATTATTTTGTTGCTACTTTATAACTGCAATTTTGCTACTGTTATGAATCCTAATGTTATGAACCTATATTTTCTGATGGTCTTAGATGACCCCTGTGAAAGGATCCCTCAACCTCCCCAAAGGGGTCATGACCCACAGGTTGAAAATTGTTGCACTTGTACATAGACTATACTCTTATCCTCTATGGATGGAACACTTAGAAAAGGCACATGTGTAGGATGAAGGATTTTAAGGAGAGGGGTTATTACAAGTCAGGGACAGGAGTCAAGCCCAGGAAAGAATTTGGTTAATGCCCTAAAAAGAAAAAGAAGAATAAGACACCCCATTGGTATATGGCATACAGTAAAACTTCTGCAGGATAAATATAAGCTAATAGCAAAAATTAAAAACTAACAACATATACTCCATTGGTCAGTTTGATCAATGTTTACTGATTTTACTTGGAAATCCTATGACCTTTCAGCTTCTTAATTTTAAGAAAGTAGCTGCAATCTGAGAGAACTCCTTAAAGTCCACACAAGGCAGAACTACATACCAGAGAAGATTAAAAACTTCAAAGTATTGGAAATGTGAAGGGTTGAGGCAAGGGATCAAGGCCATGGGGGAAAGAACGCCAAGATCTTGAAACCCCAAGATAAACATAAATACCATAAATACCGTAAGAACTAAAGAAGAATCTGCAAGGAGACACAGGAAATGATGGCTATGATACATTTCCCAATAACAAATAAACATGTTCCTGCTTCAGCCACATTTCCTTGGCCCTCCAGGTGCCTTGCAAAGAAAACAGCACAATGCAGCTTTGAGAGAAAACTACAGGCAAAGATTTGCCAATTCAGTGTCCAAAGCCCTCCTTCGGATTCTGCTGAATGTGTGAAATGTGGTCCAAGACACCAATGTCATGAGCTGAAGCTGAAGATGTAAGATGTGCTTGACAGACAAAAGCCTGTGAACAGGACATACCTGGCTTCTAAGTCATGGTCAAGTTGAGTCATAGATTATGGGACACCTAGCAATGGCTCCATTTCTATTGTCTCCGGGGGTGGGGGGGGGAAGAGTGCTCTTTGAAAATGTACCTATAAAATGTTAAATGAAGACAAAACATACAGAATATATATGACATTATGGGCCATTAGTCTTTGAACTGCTAGAACCAAATATGCTGTACCTGACCTCCATGGAACTTTGGTTCCAAAAACCCCCAAAGATACCCAATTGGATAGATGTTCAAGATGCTTAAAAAATGATGCAGTATTTGCACATCATCTTCATGCCTCCTCTCCTGTACTTTAAAACCATCCCTAGATTACACACAATACCTAATGCCTAAGGTAGTGTGTAATTAGTTGTAATATTCTATTTTTAGAGCAAATAATGACAGTTATAGAGTCAATGCTTGTTCAGTATAGATATACTTTTTTTAAAATATTTTTGTGCTCTCATCCACTGAACCTTTTAAATGAAAACCATGAACACAGAGGGCCAAGGTTATAGTGCCTGGTACATTCTTAATTAAACAACTGGATAATGAATAAAACCAATGTTCCTCACATCTCTGTTGCTCTGTCCAATGAGCAAGACAGGTAAGTAAAATGGATAGTTCCAAGCAATGGCCCAAAAGTTATCCTATGTGTATAAAAAGTTCTTGAGAATATGACCAAGAGAATAACTACTTGTAAAGAGGAGTTTTGATAAAATAATGAACCTAGGGTAGATTTGGAAGTTGGCCTCAGCTTTTACCATGCACTCGAATGGGCTGAAGAGAGGGCTCAGCAGCTAAGAGCCTTGGCTGCTCTTCTGGAGGTCCTGCATTCAATTCCCAGCAACCACATGGTAGCTCACCATGCACTGGAACACACACACACACACACACACACACACACACACACACACACACACACACAGGAGCACATGCACACAGTACATAATCACAACTCAAACCTCTATGAAGTGTGATCCAATGGTTAGTTCATAATAAATACTCAGACTTAACTGATGGCCTTAAATCTATCAAAATATGCCTGTCTTATTTCTTTTTCTAAACAATACACAGCATTAAGAAAGCAAAGGTAAAAGCTGAGGTGATGGGGGAGGGGGCTGTGCTTCAACGCTTGACATTTAAAAAAAAAAAAAAAAAAAACTTTCTCTATTTAATTCACCAAAACTGCACCATAAATTATTTATTCAGTCTACCCTAATTAACTCCCCAGAGAATTAGCTTCAAGGCATGGTTAGTTGGTTGTTGCCTGAGGCTAAACTCCAAGCTAGCTCTGGGATGTGGGAGGGATATAAAAGGGTTTTTTTGTGTGTGCTTGAAGATTCCAGTTATTCAGTAACCCTGAGCAAGGGAAGAGATGAAATTATCCCAAAGAGATGACTGCTTGAAAGGGGCTCAGGGAATTTCATATTGCATGCTGTCCCTGATAATTTATCAGAATTCACCTCTTACAAATAAAACTCCAAGCTTGGGATCATTAAGGATTTTAAATATTTGAATGGAGACAATGAAGTTCTTCCTAGGACAAAGTGAACATTATAGTTATGTTGCCTGAATATACTAGGAAAGTTCTAAAAAGAAAAGATTCGGAGCAAAAGAGCAAGCTCCCAGAGGACCCTCCACACAAGGCCTAGGGAAATAATGAAGCTAAAAAAAAAGAAAAAGAAAAAAAAAATCCCATAGCCAGACCCTAAAATAGCTTTGTAGCAAGAACTGGATTGACAAAAGCATTTGGAACACCAACAAAAGGTGGCTGAATCAGTGGGTGGGGTGAGAGGCAGGTAATTTGCCCCAGAAGAACAAAAGAAATAGGCAAAACCCTGGAGGGTCAAGTCAAGGTTAGGAGAACAGGATGTGAAGGGTGTGAAGGTAAAGAGGGCAAGAACAGAGAGAGTCAGGTGTAGAAAATGAGGGCAGTTTTAAATGTCCCTAAGGCAGAGCTAAGCACCAAGGGATCAGGGAAATACCTGCTGATTAAATGGCAAATGGGGATAATCCCAACCCCAGTTGATGCAGGATACACTCCTATGTCCCACACACTTGGCTGCAACATTTTTTTTTTTTTTTTTATTTATCTACTATGGTGTGAGTACAAATGGCAGAGCAGCAGCTTTTCAGGAATCTGCTCCAGAGGTAACAGGGATACACACAGAGGGCCATTTCCAAGTAAATACCAAGGAAGTAGTCACTTTCCAAATCCTACCCATTGTGTATGAGGCTGACTCGTCTCCAAAGGACTAGAGTCGTAGGTGGAATCCAGTTACACATTCTCTGTCACCCCCTTATGGTGTCATAACAAGTCTATTTTGGTTTTGTGCCTGTTGCAGGCACACAAGTTTGAATCACCCTTGGGACTCCTGAGTGACAAGAGAATTATAGATTATTACTAATGAATAATTTTAGGGCAACATCTGGGTTTATGCTGGGAAAGTGTCGGGAGACAGATCCTTAGCTAATTCAAGGGATGTGCTGACCGTGTGTAAGACTGTTGGAATCTCAGCATCTTCTTTAACCTCTAGTGAAAGAATAAACAGGAGATAGAATTTAGCACCAGTAGCCAGTGACATCACCAGTCATATCTAGGCAACAAAGTCTGGAAGGATATGTTGATCAGCAAGGATTCAGCAACTGTCAGGTCAGTGATGTACCAAGGTGATACTCATGGAGCAGAAGTACAGCATGCTAACTTTTTGACCACATGCTGTGTGCCTTTACCTATAAAGTAGAGCCAGTGAATCATTAAGTGTGTGGTGGTATCAGGGCAACCTCCAAGTTCAACTAGACAGAAGTGTGGGTAACGCGGGAGTTCTCTACCTGGAGTGGTTAGAGATGGTACACCTGATTCTGGCTTACAGATCCAACATCAGGGTAAGCTGCAGGATACCCAGCTAGTGTTGGAGAGTTACTGTGGAGAAAACAGAGACCCTCCTGCAGCTTAGTTGAGCACCTTCCCTTCCACCCTCCTCTGCCCCATGACTCTAACAGAAAGAGCAATTCTAGGTCTTTGGAAGGGGCAGCATCTTCTTTGGCAGTCTTGAGCCCCACCATGTTAGAAGTTTGGCTACTCAGCAAGATAGAGATTCAGAAAGCAATTAAAGAGTGCCTGGCCAGATCACTGCACTCACATCTGTCTTCCTATATGGCTGTCTACTCTTCCCTCTAGGGCTTCCTTGCATAGCCTCCCGCTTGATAGGACAAATGAGATTCACTTTAAGCTGCCGTCTCCACGGAGCATTTTCTGGCTAAACCAGTTTCTGCACTGCAATTTCTCAGACTGTCCGCAGAAGTCCAACAGGCAGATAACAATATCTCTAAAAGATTATAATGAGTTTAAAATAGAATTTTGTAAATATTGTCCAAAGTTAAAAATAAACTAAGCAGGTTACATTTTATTGTCTATTCTACAATGTGTTTGTCAGGAGAATTTCTGGGAATTAGAATAAAAGCATCCAAGGTAACTGGCTCCTTGCATCTGTGGGGCAGATGGGAGGTCATTCTGTTCCTCTGACCCTGCTGAGGCGACTGTTGGGCCAAAGCAGACACATTTATACTGTCTAATGTCTAAGGGACATAGATAGGGCTTTGGTACTCCCTCCCAATATAACGATGTGTTTCTGAGTGTCCCTTAACTGATTTCCTACCATCTATTTATTAGCCAGAAGCCTCCCTTCCAGTCCCCACAGAGGCAATTCAGTTCATAAGCAAATGTTTATTTCATTAGGCTCTTCATCAGCAATGCCAAGTGCATAGAGTAGTTAACGTCTTTTTAAACACCCCACAATTGAGCTTGGCAGCCGAACCTCCACATGGCCAGCTTCAACAAACACAGGACGGTGTTATCAGCACTGCCTAAGACAAGTGGATGTTAATGGTTTAGTGGGCAATCATCTAGTTTGAGAGCCAAAATGAAACTGTGAGCTTCGAAGACCTATTCTTAGATTCTACTGCAGACAATGGCCAATCATGCTTTTAGATTTGATTAAATACAATAAATACACTCTATTTGGACAATGGAGCTACTTTGAGCTAGACTACACTATCATGATTTATAGTTTGTTTTTACCTCAAATGCCTCTAAGTTTTTCATCCTCCTCTTCCTCCTCATTAATACTCTGCAAGAAGACACAGACATAAGCATTTCTGTAATTCTGTGATTTTGTTTGTGTTTGCAATAGACAAAGCACAGAAACAGTCAAGATGCTGAACTGAGAGAGCTCTGCTGTAGAATACCATACAGCAATGAAAAAGAAAGTCTGGTGATAGGTTCAGTAGCTTGGAGAATCTTTGGCCAAATGCATCTCAGGAAAAAGTGACTCTTAAAAGGTTACATACTAATTAACCCCATTTCATAACATTCTTCAAACAATTAATTATGGAAACAGAGAGCAGATCAGTGGACCCAAGGGGTCAGAGACAACCATAAATGAACAAGTTGAGGGGTCTTTATGTTAAAGGCACTGTTCTCTACATTGACTGTAGTGATATGAATACCCTCCCTATGGATTTGGGCCATAGCTTTGTTAAGACTAATGGATACTGGGTAAATGGAAGCACCAGAGCTCTCCATAGAAAACTGCATGTGGGTTGAATTGAACTTTACCTTTTCAAGTCCTGGTTAGCTACATCCTGCTAGAAATATGAGTGAATACTTCTTATTTATTATCATATAATTTTAAGCCAGAAAAAAAGATGTTTTTTCCAGAGTAATGCAACCCAGCTTAAGAATTATTCCTTGTGTTTAAATGACAGTTTGTGGATGCTCAGGCTCATTAATAACCCCTATGAGCCCATTAATTTAATCCCTAATGGAACATATATGTATGCTTTCTCTCTCTCTCTCTCTCTCTCTCTCTCTCTCTCTCTCTCTCTCTCTCTCCTCTCTCTGACACACACAGAGTTTAACAAAAATAAGTCAAATTAAATAGGTATTGTTTCCACTTAGGTGATGAAAATCTTATCATTTATAAGCCAAAGATAAATTTTAGTTTAGTAGTTTACATACTTCCCCCTGATGTCAAAGTAAAGAGGTCAATCCCTCCGTTCTTAGTAATACAGTATTTTTGTTCATCAAATAACTCAACACAGTTTAGCAGGCCAATGACTTTACATCCAAAACATTTCTCCCTATTTTTAGAATTATCTTTCTTATGCTTTCTCTTAACCCTCATTCTTAAGATCCTCCCCAGGCAGCTTCAGAGTTTATGGTAGACTCTTAACAAAACAAAAATGGAACACCAGAGAACATTTTGAAAATAAAATTTAAACACACTCTTTGGACTGAGGGACTAAGCAAAACTATATTAAACATTCAGTCTTTTCCAAGTAATGCATGACATACATGTAGCTTGACTGTCATGTCTCCCCAGCCCTCCCTGCATAAGATGGGCTAGACCTTTGAGGTAGATGGGAGCTGATGGGGTTTTCTAGAATAGAGGTAGGGAGGGGTCATTTTGTTTGTTTCTTAGCCACTAAGAGACCAGCAGGCAGTTAAAACACTGGTTCTTTCTTACTGACTTGGCTATATAAGTCCAGCAGGGTCCAAACGGCCCCCAAATGTCTGTGTAGCTTCTCAGAAAACAGCTCCATCCGGTCGCACTGCCAGTACCTTCACATAAAGATGGTTGCACATAAAACTAAAAACTAAGTCATTCCCTATATTCCTAATAAGAGTCCCTAAGTGGCACCTCCTCAAAGTGAGGCTGGGGAGATGGCCCAGTTAATATAGTTCTTGGTATGCAAGCAAGTTTGAATCCCTTGCACCTTTGGGAAATTTGAGCATAGAGGACCAGGTGTGTGATCCCAGTGCTGGAGGATAGGGGATGGGGTAGAGACAGGTAGAACCTTGAAGCTCATTGGTTGGTCAGTCCACTTAGACAAATTCATAATAAATTGATAATTCAATGAGATAACCTGATGTCAACCACATGTCACACATATATACCCACATGAGCAAGTACATCACACACACACACACACACACACACACACACACACACACACACACACACCGGAAATTGAAAGATGCCACAGGTGACCTAATACTACATGAGACAAAAGTAGCCATGGTAGCCCAGAACTAGGCAGCACCAAGGTACCATGAATCCTCTTCATAATAAACAAGCATGACTGCGTAACCAGCAGCACTGTCAGCAGAGAGGACCCACAATACAACCAGAGACAGTGAATTTAATTCCACACTTTACCGGGCTCTGCAGCCAGCGCTCCAGCCTACACACACCTCAGAGCAACTGCTCCTTCCCTCTCGTAAAGGAGGTAGCCAGACAATGTTGGTTACTTTTCCGCACCATGTGCCAAGAACATCAGCTGACTCCGCCAACGGCCTCTACTGTCCAACCAGCCACCAGTCTCCTCTTGCTCCAGATACTAGCATGTGAGGAAAATGAGGACTTCCATCTCTGAAGGGAAAAGATGCAAAGATGAAACCTCCCTCACCACTCCCAAACTTCTTAGAAGACTGTACAGAGGTGCTTGCTGTGTTTGCTTACTATACTGGGACCAGTGATTACCTATCATACATAGAAGGATGGGGGTGCAGGAGTGATGGGTCAGTGGATAAAGAGCTTGCCTCATAAGCATGAGGACCTGAGTTCTGATCCCCAGCCTACCCTGATAGTGGATTTCCAAGCTAATGATAGATCTTCTCTCAAACAGAAGTGGCAAAAACCTGAGGACTGACACTTGAGATGTCAAGAGTGTGCACACCCACTTCTATGGATATATACCCCCACATGTAGTCTCACAAATGAGACTCAGAGCCAAATATCA
Source organism: Sigmodon hispidus (assembly GCA_004025045.1). Classification (NCBI taxonomy): domain Eukaryota; kingdom Metazoa; phylum Chordata; class Mammalia; order Rodentia; family Cricetidae; genus Sigmodon; species Sigmodon hispidus. The sequence continues at coordinate 75,572 of PVIH01010281.1, forward strand.
CGGGAAGGCTGAAATATTAGAGAGAGGAAGTACTATAGTCAATTCTCACCCAGCTGTCTTTCAGCTTCTTTAGCCTCGCTCTTAGTCACTTTTGCCAGTTTGTCCTCTCAGTTGCTTCTGTTCTCTCTGGGTTTCTATAAGCCCTTATATACCCCCCACATACACAAACACGTGAGCCATGTATAATGAATAAGTACATGCTCACGAGGGTACTGTTCCCATCCTCGACACACAACCAGACACATCAGACTGGTGAGTTGCCTCTTTGCCTTGCTATGAAAACACACAGGTTTCTGATGGCTCAGAAGACTCCCATTCAAAAGAGTCCAATCCATCACCCGAATGGCTGTTAATATCTTCTTTTTCAATTGAAAATAATTTTCCATACAATATGTTCTGATCAATTTCCCCTCCCTCATCTCTTCCTAGATCCTGTCTACCACCCCACCCTTCCTACTCCATGCCTTTTCTGTCTCTCAAGAAAACAAACAGGCAAAAATAAGACAAACAAGAATGAACAAACAAAAAAGAAGCAAAAGTAAAGCATGAAAAAGATATATACACAGGGAGATGTGCACACACATACACAAACAAGAATCATGGAAACCAACTATAAACCACACTATGCATAACAAATGACCACCATCAAAGTAAAAAATGCCCAAACAAAGCAATAGGAGACCAAGAAAATCTTTAGAAATACCTTTTTAGTTTATTTGGTATTGTCAGTCTACTGCTGAGCATAGGGTTTGCCCTTAAGTATAGTTTGTATTCCCACTGAGATTCCCTTTGCTAGCAGAGAACTAATTTATCCTTTGCTAGCAGGTGAGATCTTGATGGCAGGCCAGGCTAGCCTTCCTCAGAGGCTACAAATAAATATTCAATCCCAGGATGCCAACAATGCCTTTCCCTCTTCCAGGACATGAGGAAGGAAAGGTTGTCATGCCTTTGGCTTCTGTTACAAGCATTTGACGTGTGTGTGTGTGTGTGTGTGTGTGTGTGTGTGTGTGTGTGTGTGTGTGTGTGTGTTAGAAG